>RJWT010001685.1:0-46027 GCA_004365215.1 Cuniculus paca
ATAATTATTTAAAATGTTGTGAATTTGGCCAGAAAGGAAGCTCCAATAAAGCTGTGGACTGCAAAGATAGAGTTGAAGAGATATCAACTGCTGAGAAGGAACAGGAGAATACAAAAGATGGCTTGAAGGTATCACATGAAGTCTCCATCCTTTGCAGCCTCAAAACTGCAAAGGTGAAAGACTTTGCTTTGAGGAGAAAGCTCCAGAGCACCATGTTCCAGAATGATGGTGGCCACACCATATTCAAGAATGGTGGCATCATAAAAATTCTTTTCCTCAGAATTAGGTTCAGACTGCCAGCAATCCAGGCACTTGACCCCTACAGCCAAGAGAGAATAAAGTCTGTCTACTCTACCAGCTGGTAGCAGACCATATCATCTATGTGGTGCTGGTTTTAGGTGTATGCAGAATGCAAGAGATGTGGGGTTAAGAAGGCTCCACTCCAATTTCAGAAGGCTTGGGAGACCAGGCAAGGTGCCCCTGAATGGGCAGTGTGAGAAGCTGTGAGAGTGAAACCAAAGGTGTGTGAAGACCCCAGAAGTTTGAAGAAGCCAGAAATGTGGATTATTTGAGGAAACATGCAAGAAGGGAGCAAAGCCAGCCCAAGAGAAAAACTCTGGGAGCTACAACCACCAGAAGTGCTGCAGGGTTGGATCCATCTAAGCCCTTTGGAGCTCAGGATGTGCCACAGATTGACTCAGATGCTGCACATGGAACTATAGGACTTAATGTTTGCCCTGCTGGATTTTGGACTTGCTTTGGTTACGATCCTTTGTGTTCCCCTATTTGTAACTTTTGGAATGAAAATATTTATCTTGTGCCATTGAATTTTTCAAGTGTTTACATTTTTACTTGTAGAGGGGCTTGCAACTAAGAGTTTGACTTATGTCTTAGAGGAGACTTGAGACTTGGACTTTTCAGCAATACTGAAACTGTGAGGACTTTGGCAACTCTTGCACTAAATGCCTTGAACTAAATGCCTTTTTGCATGAAGGGACATGCATGACTGTTTGGGGGACCAGGGGCAGAATATTATGGTTCTAATGTAATACGATGTTGATAGAATACTGGTTCTTAATGATTAAACCTGTGTTATAACGTTCAAATAGTGAAATGATAAGAATAAGCATTCCTTTGTATCTGGAGACTGGTTTAAAGAAATGTGTCTGCTTGCTAAGTTGACAAGAAGTGGATTGTAATGGTTGATACATTGTGTCAACTTGAGAAGTTTAGAAGTTTAACCAAGTGACTCAGCAGGGGGCTAGGGTCCTCTTTTTGGAAACATCCTCATCCTGTGCAAGAAGAGGGGATGGAGATGGTGTGAGTGCTACGCCCACAGTGGGAGGGAGTGAGTTGCCTGCTTATGTATAAGGGAGGAAAAGAGGCTTGCTGTTTTCCCTTCCTTTGCTCTTGTTGCTTTTTCTGTCTTCTGCCACCATGAACTGTTGCCCCTGTGCCATGCCACTCTGCTTTGGAGCCAGCTGATTATGAACTGAAACCTCTACATACTGTGAGCTGAGTAAACCTTTCCTACTGCAATTTTAGGCCTTGGGTATTTTATCTAAGCAACACAAGAAAAGTAACTATGACATATACTTATTGTCAGATGTTAATTAACAAGTTTATCTCTCAGTTTATCCCTAAAAATTGCAATGTGAAGCAACAAAATATGTTACACTTGTTCTATTATTGTATTTCATGTTATTCTGTTCTAGGGATTTCTCAGATTGATTTGTATCAAAATTGTCAATATTTTTATCTGAGTTGATGTACTAATTTCAGAATTTTCATGTTTATGATAAATTAAAACTAATATTCAATTGCACTTTTATTATTCTAAGTCTGATCAATATCATTAAATAGTGCACATATTTGTAAAACACTGGAAATGAAAGATTGCTAAGCCCTTCCTCAAATCTACTCTGAAAAGATGTTTAACTCATCTGCTCATCTCTCTTTGTGATCCAGCAGTGTGTAAAAGTTGTTATCTCTGTGGCTCTTTGTAGTTAGAGCATGTGAACAGACTGAGCTTTGTGACATGTTTCTCCCAAATTATGAAAAAATTTGCTATGTACTATATTAACTTTATATGTGGCTGAGCACGTCCCTCAAAGAACAACAGTGAGACAAAAATACACACATTTTTCGTCCTAGTTTAGGTACTATGACTTCACAGAAGTTGTTTAGATATTTTAAGTATCTATTTCCTCATCTACAAATGAGTGGTAATCTTATACATCTCACTAAATTTCTATGAAGATGAAGAGTTTGAATATGTGTGACATAATTGCTACATAGCAAATGAGAAATAAATGTGTCATTATTAATTATCCAGTATAGTAGTTGAGGGTTTCAACTCTTTCTGTTTAATTTTGACTGAAACAGTTGATATCTGACTTTGCACCAATAAGAAATTTTGAAAGAAAAATCACTAAGTATGTGAAGAATAAAGATATTTAAGACATTTTGAGTAATAAATTTAGAGAAAAGCCTGATACAAAGAAGTAGAAAATAGATAGGGGTATAGAGGAATGCATCCTCTAGTGGTCATTATCTCTGCTACATGAACTACAAGGAAGAATTTTAAAAAATATCTTCCTCATTCATGTTTCCTTGTCTATAGTTTCTCGTCTGTAGCTCCTGATAACGTGAAAGCCATTTCTGTGCTGATCTTTTTGTTGCTCCAGTCACGTGCTAGAGTATGAAGAGAGTTTCTCCCATCTACATATCTAGTGCTTGGCACTATGGGCTTCACAGTGGCTCAGCAAACATTTGTTTCCATGATTTCAATGAAATCAATCTCATATAATCCCACAGAGTGAAAGAAAGAAAAATAAAACAATTTTTAACAATCTTTTTCTAAGTTGAGGAAAAGAGCAAGAATTATAGTTTAACAGAGTAATCACAATAGTGTATAACTCAGTTTAATGGAAAATTTGTATTCTAGAGTCTCAAGTCCAGAAGAGAACTCAAGTGGTGATATTTGTTATTGTTTTTACCTGAAGAAAGAATAAAGACTTTATCATTTCCTCTTCATGGCGTAGTATAAGAGATCTTTAGAATTAGCCTACATGGTATTTGCATTTTCAATCACTGGCTGGTCCCTGAGCAACTTGGATACATAGTACATCATAATTTGTAACTGGAAATAGCCCATACAGTTGCCAAGCATTTTTAATTTGTGTGTTATCTGTTGTTTGTATTGTTTTCTAATACTCATCATCACATAATGAACAGCTACAGTAAAACAAAAAGTGAACCATATTTCTCTGTTTCCTTAAAAAAAGATTTTCTTCCTAAGGGCATTAACATTTACTTTTAGAAGTGGTGGAAAGGAAGAGGACAGAAATCTGTGCAAGATATTTATATTCTTATAGGGGAAAACATGAATCGGTTTAAAAAGAGAATTTGGTAATGACTTATTCTACCATGTGCAGAATGTGTCCATGTGCCCACAGGCATTAAAAAAAGAAGGCAGGTGAGACAGCACCTCCAAGTGGTTCATCCAATGCAAAAATCAGTATTTGGGGAAAGATGTTAAAAGGTGAAATGTATTGTTATGCACAGAAAACATGTCTGGGTTTCCATTACAGTGACCTGGAAGAGATGGTCACGAGTGTAAACATTTTAGAAAGCTTAGATGGTGAAGGAAAGAAGGTGGCAATTCAACAAAGCACACCTGGAATATATGTTGTTCTGAAGCTTCTGGAAACATGTTCGTTTTTGACACCTGAAAATGAACAAAGACATTATTTGACTCATCCCTTGTGTGTTCGCTTGAAGAAAAGTAACTCACAGAAGAGAAATAACATACTCAATAATGAAAATAGTGGGTTCGGCTGGACAAAAATACCTTCTCAACTATTCTGCATGAAATGGGTAAGAAAACAGGAGGATTTAGGGAAGCCAAGGATACACTGACTCATCTACTTTTGTGGTAGTGTGGCATATTTCTGGATTAAGACTCACTTGTTTTTCTGCTCTGTCATTTCCCAACATTAAGGGAATTGAACAAGAACTCCCTGGGTGTTTATTGACATTCCATTAGAAAGGAGCTTACAACATTGGCCAAATTAATTTTTTCCTTCCAAAATGTCCACATGTACTTTGTGCTAAGCTGGTATTTTTAAAATATGTACACTTTCAGTGTTTTCTTAACATATCTATAAAGTAAGACAGCATATTCTCTTTCTCTTCATGTTTCTACTAACCAAAGAAAGAATAAACTACCATGGAGAGAACAGCAAAATTCAAATATTTTGTGCACTCTTTCTCCTTAAATACTGTTTGGGACTGCCAAGACTTTAGTTATGTTTATTAATAGTTACACAATAAAAATTAGAACTAGAAAGTATATGTCAATTAATTTTGTAATAAAAATAAACATATGCCAGGTAGGTAACAATTTTATGAAAATAATTATATTTTCCAAAATAAAAAATAGTAAGATCAAGTGTTATTGCCTGTTTTTATAAATCTTTTAAAATAGAAATTAACTGTATTCTCATCTTCTTTCACATGCAATATTTAATAACATATCATGGGCTCTCTAGAACATACTAGTAAATGAGTTTTATTAAATTGCTTTATTTTATTAAATGCTTTTATTAAATGCTTTATTAAAATACTATTTTTGAGTGTGAGCATCGCCTAGAAATTATAAAAAACTGTGTTTTAGCAAGATGCTACTTATAGCAAGCACCTGCAAGATCCCAGAGCATGTTAGAAATGCAAATCCTCACTTCATACTCCAGGTCCACTGGATCTGCATTTTCAAAAGCTATAATTCACATGTATGTTAGTAAAGAGGATACTATACATGGTTTTCTTTTCTTACTGAGTTATCTCCTAAGAACAAATGCAAATTAGTGAAAGAAAAACATAGACAAACATGGGTTTGCATTTACCAGATTAATATAAGAAATATTGCAAAGATGATCTGGTAAGTGTCCCTCAAATGCCAGTGTGGTCCTCTTGGAAAATAGTGGAGCCTCTAAAAGCCACATAGGAGGTATAGAGCATGCTGTTGAAGGGGATTCCAGGCTGTTCATGTTTCTTTTTCATTGTTGTTATGATGTGAATAGTTTTGTTCTGGCATAAGCTACCAGTCACAAGGTGCTAACACACAATAGGCCCAAAGCAGTAAAGGGGCAACCAATTATGAACTGCACCCACCAAAACAGTGAGCCAAAATAAGCCTTTTCTCTTTATAAATTGATCATCTCAGGTATTTGTTACAGTAATGGAAAACTGAGTTACACAATCACTGAGCATATGTGATCTTTTGTTTTGGGTGAGTGGAGGGTGGAGTTGCTACTCTCCACTTAAAAATTTATGTAGCAAGTTTTCTAAATATCTCAATTTCCAGTAAGCAAATCCCATGAGTTAAACAAGGAAGTCAAAAGGACAAGGAATCAAATTCAAGCTATGCTCTCATTAGGCTTTCCCATTTATGTTTTGATCATTATCTGTACTTGGAATCTATTTCTCAGTTAGTGCAGAATAGGTAAGTGTTGTGACAATTTATGATTCCTGTATTTCTTTAAGCCTGGCAAATACTGACAATCCTATACAGTTCTTAAGCAGCATATGTGCCTATTATATGTTGCTACTGTTGTTACAGATAAAACAATTGTGTAGAAGTTGGTATTCTTTAATTTACTTTCTTCACAAAAATATACAGTACATGTTTTTACAAGAAAGTGAGGTATTAAAACTTCATGATGAGCTGGGTGTGATGGCGCATTCCTGTAATCCCAACACTTGGGAGGCTGAGGCAAATGGATCTTTGTGAGTTCAAGTCCAGCAGCTCGGCCTTCATAGTGAGTTCACTGGCAACATGAGCTATACAGTAAGTACAGTTCAGAAAAAAAGAAAGAAAAATAAAAGACTATGATGAGCGGCACATGAAATATACTCTTATTCCTGCAGGTTACGTACATGAATATATACTCTTATAAATTTATAAATGTGCATTACTACATTTATCTGTTAAAACATGCAATAGAGATGGATAAGATAAAAAATAAAAGAAAAATTAAAAAAATATGCATTCTGTAAAGAATATCTCATCAGATCAACAAACTCCGAGTCTTAAAGTGAGGCTTTCTGGACTCTGGGGTGAAAAGACAAATGAAAATTAAGAGTTTGGCCCCTGAGGATAATGGAGCAAAAACAAAGCATATAAAAATACAATCCTAGAATAAGCCTCATTACTGAGAGCCTAATAAATCTTTTCCAACATCCTCAGACTATGACAGTGGGTTTTAGAAAGCAGCAATGAAGTGGTGTCTGTCACAACAGACTGTATTAAGCTGTGATTCAGGTCTGTAAGAAGCTAGTGTATTAGTAAATATGTATGTGATTTCACCAGTTAGTAGGAGCAACAAAATGATGCAGTGTCAGGGTAACAACTAATGGTCAATCAGCGCAATGGATGAGCACAGACGAAAAGAAGGATTAAAAAAAAGTAGCAAACACTCCATAAACTAGATGTGCAAGAGACATCACAGAAAAATCATATGCCAAGATACACAGAGGTCCCTTACTCATGATTTACCTTATCATTTTCTAGCTTTATGTTGGTGCAAAATCAATTCTTATTCAGTAGAAACCACATGTGGAATTTTAAATTTTAGTAACTTCCTAAGCTATTGATAACTTGATACAACTGAGGTCTCTGATGCTGGGCAGAGGCAGCAAGCTGCACCTCCCAGTCAGCAAAGTGATCAGAGTAGGAAACAAACTCTAGCGCACAGTGTTGCTAAGCTGAGATGTTGTATAGCTTTAGGTTTACCAAAATCTCCTTCACTGTGTGATATTTTTAACTTACGATGGGTTTATCAGGACATAATCTCATTGTAAATTTAGAATCATCTTTATAGCTAACAAAACCAACAATTAAAATATAGAAAAAATCATTTCTGAGAAGTTTAACATGAACTTTGACTGGAAAAGATAAATGAAGAAACAAGTTTTACTAAGTAATGCAATGTTATGAAACTGCATTAAAGTAAAATTAAAAGAGGACTATGAAAAAGAAATAGAAATGTTGAAAGTAGAAAATATACAGTGGTACCGTGGTTCACAAATGCTTCTGTTCATGAACAATTTCATTAGCAAACGGAAAGATTTGGTAAAAGTTTGCTTCAGTTCATGAATTCCACATTGGGTGATGAACATGACTGAGGCCATCTTTCCCATAATCTTGGAATCAATTAAGTTCATGAACTGAGGTACCACTGTACTTAAAATATAACACTAATGCAATGGATTTCATAAACTGTACATGTAGTTTTTAGAGATTTGGGGAAGTGTACTGAAAAATTTATATAGATTACAGCATAGACAAATAAAAGAATAGTAAAATATACATATATAAATTAGTAGGAATTTAAAGGACTATGGGAAAGGAAATAATAGCAGGTAAATAATATAGAAGAATAAAATATCTGATAATTTTCTGGAGTTCACTGGATCAATACTTTACTCTGAATACCAATAGGCACTAATGAAAATAATTTCAGTTGACTGCACTGAATCTTCCTAACAAGAGAGAAATTTATTTTATCTTAACAGCATGACAATGGGGGAAATTCAGACTGACAAATCTTCAGCAATTTTTTTGTAAATAAATGTACATAGAAAAAATGGTGAATTAATACTTTGAAAAGAATAAGGGAACACAATTTTAAGCCTAGAATTTTTTCGTATCCAGCTATATTACTTTCTGAGAATAAGGGCAAAATAATGATGAAGGTCATTTTTTTCCAAGACTAAGAAATTTTACCATCAAAAGGGCTCTATATAAAAACATTGAAATACAGATTAGCATGAAGGAAGATCACATACAGGGACAGAATATAAGAGAAAAAATGATTAATGCAAGAAAATTCAAAGTACGTTGATAAATGTATTGAATTTTGGCCTAAAACTAAAAAAGAGTGTAACATTATATTAGTCACTTTCCCATTTTTGAGACAAAGTGTTCCACATCCTCTACTTAAAGAAGAGGTGTTTATTTGGCTTATGGTTTCCAGTGAGTTTAGGCCATGACTGATTGGCTTTGAGGTACAAACAGCATGATGGAAAGGCAAGTGGAGAAAAATTGCTTACCACATCACAGCCAGGAAAAACAAAGAGAAAGGGGAAGCTAGGGAGATCTTTCCTCCAAAGTCCCCCTCCAACCATGACCTGTCTACTCTAAACCTCACCTCCAAATATATCCAGGTCCTACTTTTGAACATAAGATACTGCTGGGGACATTTCAGATCTATACTATAGCATTTTGCTCCCTGATCCTCAAGACTAGTATCTATCACATTATGCAAGACACATTTTGTCTTACAAATTGCCAAAGTCTTAATAATTCTAGCACTGTTGAAAAGTTCAAGTCCAAAGTCTTCTTTGAGACTCAAGGCTGTGAACCCCTGTAAAAATAAAAAAGAAAGTCAAGTACTTCCAACATTACATTGGCACAAGTTAAACATTCCCATTTCAAAGGGTTAAAATATGAATTTAAAAATAAATGGGACCAAAGCAAGACTGAAATCCAACAGGGCAAATATTAAATCTTGTAGCTCCACATTCAGCACTTGGGGCACACTGTAGTGAGATATGAGTTCTAAAGAATTTAGGAAACCCCAACCCTATGGCTTTCCCAATTTCCAGCCCACATGGTTTCCCTATTGGGCTGTTTCAGCTCCCTGACTGAGGCTGTCCTCAGCAAATGTTCAGTGTTCTGGGCATTTCCTAATTTCTGGGGTTTCCACTGCACTTTCTCCTTCATGCTCACTGTTTTACATACTAATTTTCCAGGTCACATTATCTCACCTCCAAGGCCGTATGTGAAACTTGGATGGGAGCCTCTATAACTACATAACTATTGCATACTTCAAGCACATAAAAGAAGCACCATGCAGATGATGCCATGGTCTCCTGCCAGCTCTAGCTGTAGCCATCCCCCCTTGAATAATGGCTGAAGAGGACTCCAAGTCCTTGGATGACTGAGCATGGTGAAAGCAATAATGAGGAGCCAATTCCCTAGAGGCTCTTCTTGAGCAGGTATGCAAAGGGCTCTCTTCTCAAAGATTTATAGTTCTGTACCCTTGAGTTTGCAATATTGATGATCTTGCTAGATGCCCTTAAGACATTTTATTTCCTGTCCTGATGCAAAGTACTTAGTTTCTTCTCAATACTCATTTTTTTAGCAACCAAACTCTCCTTTGCCCCAACTCTTCAGGCACTTCCTTTCTGATAAAATTAAAATGTAAGTATAAAAAAGTAACATGAGAGAAATTGAAGGATAATAAGGACCTATCTGGGGAAGCAGAGAAAACTAGTGAGCTTGTAATGCTTTAATAGTGAAGTGAGAAGCAACATAAAATTGTCAAGTAATGTGCCATGACCACATGGGATTTAAATTTAATGTTAACAAATCTCTACAATCTACAGTGTTGAAAAGAAGGTAGGATCTATGTATAGGGACTCATGTTCCCAGATACTGGGTTCTTCCAAAACGGTGAATTGGAAGATCAGTTTTGACTAGCTACAGGTGTGGCAAGAAGGAATTCATAGAAAGCACTGCATGCCAGAGTTGAGGACTAAGTACTTTGCATCAGAAAGATCCTTTTTCTTCACTGAGTTTTCTCTTGCTATAACAAATTCAATGAGGCCCTTGTGTTAACTACGGGTGGTTCCCCACTTAATAGCAACTTGACTTCTAATGAGTCACAAACTCAGTTTCTGCCAGTTACTCAGAACTCTAGTAGGAGGCCGCATACAACTACAGCACTGGCACTTTCTGCTCTGACATGTACTAGTACTTAAGACCATATGGCTAGGGTCCTTGACTTCAGATGACGTGCTGACAGCTTGCACAGCCTACTCTGCCTGTGATCTCTTTGGAATAGACTTCAAACGTTCAGTATCAGTACAGTGATTGATAGTAACAGTAGAGGAAACCTTACAGAAAACTTTGTTACGTATTCTGCATTTTTGAATTCCTTTTTTACTAGTACTGATAAGCAAATATTTACTGAGCAATAAGTGTGCAAATAATTACTATAGAAATTCTTTTAAAGAGATGTGTATAATTAATTCCTTGAGAGACTTATAAGGGTCATTTTATTGATAGGAGCATTTGTGTATGAAAATGATATATGACTTGAGTAGTGCCAAAGAGTTCATCTACAGCAAAACTGAAACTAGTATTAAAATTTTCTAACTCCAAACCCTGATTCCCTTTATTTGTCATTATTCCTCTTCCTATGAATGTCTATGTTTGTTCACTGTTATTCACAGAGTATTTCTTCCAAGTGTACCTTCTTCAGTAAACTAAGTATTTGTGTTTCTTATTATTGTATTTTTCAGGTACATTAAATATAGAGTAGAAAACTTTTATACTATGAGCTGCATAAATTTATGACTTAACACAATTTTAAGAAAGAAGCTTTGACAATTTTATGAAAAAAAGTGAGAATCAGGCTTTAAATTAACAATAATCCCTTACTATAACATTGCATTTGAGGGGAATCCAAGACAATTTATTCAGTGCCTTCTCTTATGGTTAATACACTGTGTCAACTTGAGAAGTTTAGAAGTTTTACTGAGAGACTCAGCAGGAAGCCAGGGTTCTTACTTTGTAAATATCCTCATCCTGTGCAAAAGAAGGCAAGGACATTTTGTGAGTGTTACACCCACGCTGAAGCGGGGCGGTGACCTGTGTACAAAGTAAGGGAGGAGAAGAAGCTTGTGTTTTGCCCTGTTTTGCTCTGGCTGCTGCCTTGAAGTGTTGTCCCAGTGCCATGCCACCCTGCCTTGGAGCCAGCTGATTATGGACTGAAACCACCAGAAACTGTAAGCTAAATAAACCTTTTCTTCCCTAATTTTGGGTGTCAGGTATTTGTCTCAGCAAGGAGAGAAAAGTAACCAAGACACTTCAATAAGTTTAAAATTCATTAACTGTTTTAGATACTAAGTCTTCGAAAAAGAAACATCTTTGTTTTTGCTTGTGGTGTACAGATAGTGTGAAATTAACTTCAAATCAAAGATCCAAAATTCTAATCACTTTCATGTACTTCACAGTTGTCCTTGTCAAGGACATCGCTTGTTCATAAGTTTTGATGGGTTGTCATTCAGAGATCAGCATGGTCCATCTATGGAAGGCATCTTGTTGTCTACCAAAACATCTCAGAGATTCTGATCATCTTGATGACTCTTCACAGTCTAAGATCTGGTCATTAGCATTGATAGTCACTAGTTTTGCTGATAAGAAATGGCCTTTCCTCACCCCAGCTCTCCAAATTTTCAGTGCTGACAACCCTGCTTGATATTGACTTTCTTTGGCATATTAAAGTCACTGATAAATTTGGCAGCTCCTTGAGCCCTGGAAAACATTCGGTCTCTTATCATCATGAGTCAAGTCTAATAATGGGACAAGCAGAGCATAATCTTTTATTCTGGCCGCAGAAGTAAGATTCAATATTTACAACAAGAGAAATTTAAATACTCTTTCCTTTTTTCACTACTGAGTTATTTCTTTTAGAGTACACTTTAAAATGTTTCTAAAACTGAATGAAATACAAAATAAAGAATTTTTCATGAGGATTTCTGGGTAGAAATAACCAAGAATTAGGAAACTTCGAAAACCTTTGGAGCTGCTACAGCAGCGTACACCTGTAATCTCAGTGTTTCGGCAGGAGGATATCAAGTTTGAGCTCAGCTTGGGCAATTTATCGACTTAGCAATACTTATCTTAAAATAAAAAATAATAAAATGTAGAAGAGCTCCTGATACAGCTCAGTGTGAAGGTCCTAGTTTCAATTCTCAGTCCTGAAAAAAAAAAGAATAAAACATTGCAATCATCCAGAATTCCTCCATTAACACCTTAATAGCAAAGCAGATATAGTTTATATATTTTCCAGTCTCTGACAGTTTTATTATTTGTATTTTTATCACATAGTTTTTTTTTTTTTTTTGCGGCACCCGGGATTGAACTCATGACCTTGCGCTTGCTGAGCAGATGCTTGGACTGCTGAGCTAGATCCCCAGCCCTGTTTTTGAGACAGAGTCTCACTATGCCATTCAGGCTGGCCTTGAGCTCACTTTGTAGCCCAGGCTGGTCTCGAACTCACAACGATCCGCCTGTCTCAGCTTCCCTAGTGCCAGGATTACAGGCGTGAGCCACCACGCCTGGCTTTATCACATAGATTTAAAGGAATAATAAAAGCTTATATACTGTATTTGTATATAGTACACAAAAGTATGCCTAGACCTACTACTTCTATTCCTCAGATGCAACCCTGTACGTTTTCAATGTGTTTTAGTTGCTGCTTCTGGTATTTGCTTCTATATTGCTGGGTATTTTGCTAATAATATTATTTCTAAATTTACTAACTTCAGTCATTACCCAGTGACTTTTCACAGTAGATGAAGACTGATATCTTATGTACCTCTTCCACCCATTTACTCTTCCTGTATACAACTGGTCCTCCAAACTATAGCATCTCCATTAGTGGATTCAACAACTAGTGGATCCAACAAATAATGGATTCAGCCAACCACAGATTTCTTAAAAATGCAATATGCTGAACATGTATAGGTTCTTTTTCCTTGTTATTGTCTTCTAAACAATAGACAGTAGCAACTATTCACATAGTATTTACAATGCAGTAAGTGTTAGAAATAATCTAGATTATTGTAGTTTGATGCAAAGCATACTGGAGGACATGTGCAGGTTTCACACAAATGCTTTATCATTTCACATTAGGAACTGTAGTTTCACTGGATTTTGTCTTCTGAGGAAGGTCCTACAATCAATTCCCTTAGGGTATTGAGGGACAATCATTTACCCAATGGAGTTGAACAAAATTTTAGGTAAAATCAATAGTTTTCTCAATATTTAGAATGAACAACTTTTGGCTAACAGTGAAAAAAGGAAGGAGATTTTGGAAGACTGAGGAGATAACAGAATATGAAAAATAGTGTGTTAGGACAGTAGGAGTATAAACTAGTTATTCTTTTCAGGCAAGGGAAAAGGAATAAATATATGTGCGTACTGAAAAAACAAACATTATTTTTAAAAGAGAAAAATATTGTCTACCAACCATGCTGGGGAATCTAAAGTGTTGTCAATTGTATATCTAGGTTACAAATAAATAAGTATACTTTGAATTCCAAAGTGTGGCATCTCTAGCTTACGTACAAATATTCTTCTTTAATTATCTCCTTTAAACAAACTAAAGGCTATATCTACAAATGTACTAAATTTTGAATATAAAAAAATTGCATTTTTTTTCAAATAACTAAATCTGGGTCAAATTTACCAAAAGAACTATGTGTGTTATTTGGGATTTTAAACTATGTGTTTATGAGGTAGCTTATTATGCTGGGAATAGCATGACTTAGGGGTTGAAGAGTCATATGTTTGGTTTGAATTTCAACAGCACCAACTAAATTCCTCATCTATTAAAATGTCCAAAATAATATTTTCTTCATGACATAAAATGAGAAAATCACGAGTTTCTGTAACTATTACAATAACATTTCTTCATAGCAATGTTGAAGTCATTTGTATATAGATATGTATGTATGTATGTGTGTATGTATTTTTGCAGTGCTGGGGATTGAACCCAAGGCCTTGTACATGTGAGGCAAGAATTCTACCACTGAGTCACATCCCCAGACCTATATAGGCCTTTTATACTTAAAAACTTCTCTGCTGTTGGATTACACACTGACAGTGGTGTGGGTTATTGATTGGAGGAAATGGTATGGTACATCATTTATATTTAAAATCAAAGCATTGCAAGATCAATCATTTAAGAATTATCAGGTTTCAATTGAGTTTAAGACAAAAACAATGTTTTGTTTTGTTTTATTTTTCAATACTAGGCATTAAATCCAGAGCTTTTGCACTGAGCTGTAGGCTTAGCCCTTTTTTAATTTTTGAGACAGGGTCTCCCTAAGTCACTAAGTTGCCCAGGCTGGACTCAGACTTGAAATCCTCTATCTTGCTCTTGATGGCTGATTTACCTCTTGTTTTAACAATCTTTTTCTAAATTTACAAACCTTTCTTGTCCAAACTTCAACTTCTTCACCTATTATCTCTTCTTCCCATCATGCCTAGTCACTGAAAGTTAAAGCCAAACAAAGCTAAATTGAACAACAACAACAAAAATAATAAAAAAATTCAACAGTCGCTCAGTGGTTTTTTCCTTCAATTTGCTTGTACACATCTTGCTTGTACTTCTTGACCTCCTCAAGGGTAGGGAGCATTACTGAACATTACTAGCCCAGAGTTAGGACAAAGTAGGTGGATGGTAAATATTTATTAAGTCAATGAGTGAATTGTGTAAATAGCCCAGGAGTCATCGTCAACATTCCTTTTACAGTTAATGACATTGTATCTGTTCCTCTGTTGCAGAAAAAAAAAGCCTTCTACATTTTTTTCTTGTTCCTGATATTTATTTGGTCAGCAAGACCTGGCACTTTGACCTCAAAAATAACTAAGTTCACCTCCCTCTGTCACCTCTATAATATTATCTCACCAAGAGTGTTGCTATTGTTTGTTAACTGGTTTTCTGGTTTCAGTCTGACCTTGTTCTACTTTATTTTTTAGCTGGTTTCTAAAATAAACATTTAAAAGATTTGAACAAAATTGTATTTCATGAACCCCCACTGACCTACTGCTTTAAGTGTCTTTAACATTTTTCTCTTCTTGTGTGACTACTGAAATCTTTAGTACCACATAAAAAGTCAACACTAAAGACCCAGATTACCTCCTAAGCTTTTTCACTAGCTCATACTTCAAGCACTACGTATTCCATTCAAATAGGATTCTATTTCATTTCGCAGATATCCCCATAAGCATTCATTACTTCTGAACCATTGTACTTTCCGTTTTTGCTAGTTTTATCATCTCCTTTCTCTCACTTATCTGAATAAAATGGATTTAATCTCTAAGTATAGCTGAAAAACATTTTGCGCTATGCAACCCAACTCAAAGAGAAATCAGTCTTTTCACCTGTGTGCACTCACTGCAAAGAGTCATAACTACTTTTGAGACGCTGCTGGCCCCCATGAGATTCTGACCATTTCTGTAGAAAAGTCATTGCCTTACTTTCATTTTTATCCATATTAGTTTCCTTTGGTTTCTTTTACAATGATCAAAAATTTGGTGGTTTGAAATAAGAGAAATTGTTCTCTAGTAGTTCTGGAGCCCAGAATTTCAAAACCAATATTACTGAGCCAAGAGTCATTAGCAGGATTTTGTTTCTCTTACTTCGTTTGAGGGGGAAGATTCATTCCTTATTTCTTCCAGCTGTGGTGACTACTAGTATTCGTTGACTTACAGTGGTATGATCCATTTCCCCATGGTCACTTTGTTTTCTTCTCTTCTGTTGGTGTCAAAATTCTTTCTGCTTTCCTCTTACAAATATCTTTGTGATCATATATAGGACCCAACCAGATAAATCATTCCCAAATTCTTAATTTAATCACACCTACAAATATTATTTCCTCTCAAATATGGTAAAGTATAGGTTCCAGGCATTAAGACCTGACATCTCTGGGAACCATTATTCAGTCTGCTATTGCTTACTCCCCTCCCCAGAGTTTTATGCTCATCTCACATGCAAAGTACTTTCAAACTATTCTATCATTTCTTACAGTTTCAATTAATTACAGCACAAATTTAAATCTAAAGTCTCATTTTAGGCCAGGTGTAGTGCACACACCTGTGATCCCAACATTCAGAAGGCTGAGGCAGGAGGATAACTATAGATAAATATAGTGGATGATTCAGCTAATGAACTGCAACTACACAAGAATCAACTTTCCTTCAATTTTCCATAATAAGTTCATTTCCTTCTGAACTTTACCAGAGGTGCCTTTGACATCCATATTTATATCAGCAGTGTTTAAGACATTCTAAGGTGTTCATGTCACATCACAAAGAACTTCCAGCTCCTACTCATTAAAAAATTTCAAAAGCCTTGGACACAACTTTTAACTACAGACTTAAATTTCCTTCCTGATAGCACCAATGACACTCAACTTTCCTTCCTTGCTGAATTCCTACCCTTGTGATCATTCATATGCTTTTGCTGAACTTTTTGAAATTCTTCTCACTAAAGCTAGAGTTTATGTTCAACTGTGTAGGATGCTTGGTAATATGGAGATATTAACTGAGTAAAACTTTTCAAATTGTGTCATCTACTTGGGGGAATTCTTCAACTTGTTTAGTGTGAAAATTTGAGTCAAGTACATTTTGTGGAATATTTTAATCAGAGTTTCTATTAAATTGACTGGAATAATGCCAAACTGTGTTATTCATGATTTGTTTTTCCACCCAAACTCCTCCACTGTTACCCACACTCATCTGACCGTAAAAGGCCTTCTAAGTAGGGCAAAATCATCCATGTTTGGGTTCCTCAAATATTTCAAGCTATTTTTCCAACAGTTGGGGTTTGGCAAACTCTCATCAGATTTTTGCCAATGTGGTTACTTTATTCTTTTTAATTCTTTTCAAATCAGAGTGCACTTCCAGGGAAATATGTCCATATGTTTATTTTTTATATGTAACTCATAAAAATAGTTTGCAATAATTATTTTATATTCACAGTATCTGCATGTATTTCATGTCTATATCTGGGTCAATTCACAAATATTTCCCCTTCTGTAATTTAGATGAAAAACTTTGAACTGAAGTTGAAACTCAGACAAGGAACACAAATGATTAAGGAAGTATATTTTTTATTTCTCTTGTCATGTTTACTAGAAATGAATGGTGCTCCTTTTTTCTAATTCAACAAAAAGGCAGGTCAGTTAAAACAACTAACAAGCAACACTTGTAAATAATATTTCAGGAATCAATGGGGAGCAAGTTCTTTACATTATGTCCATAATTGCCAGATTCATTTATTTTGGAATTCTCTTCCTTTCCCACTCTGTATAAGAATTTTTTCCCCAGAAATATATACAATACTGTTCCTTAAGTAGAACTCACGGAGATTTAAAAAAAAATTCCCATACCAAAATTTTCCCTTGAGCTTAAATCTTCATGTCTGAAGTCATTACACTTGTACTAAGTTTTTACTTTTTTCCTCTCCCATACGAACTTGCCTAATCACTATACAATTTAACTACTGTATAAAGTGTGCTTTTCCTGACCATAACCTATTATATCACCATGCTGCTGGTACAATCTTCATTGTCTCTCAAGAGGTCTCTTACTCTGAGATCCTTTGTATCTAACTTGCTCTGCCACTTATTCAGGCTTCACACTGTTACCCAAGAGATCGAAGAATTGTGTTTGGTGCCTCATTCAAGATCCTGTGCTAATTTCCCATAATCCCACAGACAGAGATATAGATTTTATCTTCAAGGCTAGGGAAATAACTGGCACCCAGTGATCACTGCTTAATTATAATTTATAGTTTTTATTTATATTCAAATTTTTAATGAACAAAATCAAATCTATTTAATAGACAATATACAAATAAAAATGAGCTTAAAGATAAGTTAAAGCTATCTCTTAAAGCTCTATAGAAAGCCAGGGATAGTGGCACATGCCTGTAATCCTAGCTTCTTGGGAGACTGAGGCAGGGAGATTACATATTGGAGGCCAGCCTGGGAAACTTAGTGAGATCCTGTCTCAAAATAAAATAAAAAGGGCTGGTCATATAGGTCAGTAATACTGTGCCTGCCTAGCATACAGGAGGTCATGTTTTCAATGCTCATTTATCTTGATAAGTAAATAAAATGCCACAGAAGCAAAATATAGTATTATCAAACATTGAAGCAGCAGAAAACAGGTAACAAAGTTAATGGTAATTATTCCAGGGAGTTTTAAGAAAGGGATTGTTTACGAATGAATGAACATGGTATAAGGGAATCAAGGCAATAATTGGTAACAGTTTGGCATGACAGAAAAAGAGGAGACATTAATTTCCAAGACCCAGAAAAGAGTCTATAGGGAGGACACTTAAAGAGAAGCTGGGAGGCAAATGTCTTAAATTAATTTTTCTTCAACAGAAACCAAAGGACAACAATATTTTCTTTTATGGCCTGGATCATAAATGTCTCTCAAAGAATGTTTTTTAAAAGATTTGGTTGCCAACCCTTAGTAGGTGTGGCCTAATGGAAGGAAGTTAGGTCAATGGACTTGTGCCATGGAAGAGAATATTGTGACCCCAGGCCCTTCTTCTTCTGTCTCTGCTTCTGGGTCACCATGATTTAAACAGACCTCTTCTGAAACATGCTGCCTGCCTTGTCCCACCTTAACTCAGACCCAAAGGCAACAAGGCCAAGGGACAATGGACTAAATCCTCTGAAACTATGAGCCAAAATAAACCTTTCCTTCTCTAAGTTATTTTTCCTATGATACTTTGTCAGCACAATGAGAAGTTCACTAACACACCCACTAATATAGTCGGAAAAGGTCAGCTTCCAAAGTGAGAAGGCAGGATGGAAAATGATAAGAAATGGATCTGGAATATCAAATAGAAAATTACCTGGAACACATGGATAAAACCATCAAAATTCCTGCTTAATGAAGATATAAAGAAAAACTGTCTGTTAAGCTTTTTTTGACTGAATAGTTTCAGGTCAATTAAGCACTTATGTAACTCATGTACTTCCAGTACTTCCCTCTGGCCAACTTTCCTATCACATGTAAGCAATGAGCATCTGTAAGATCAGACTCATTTTAAGTCTCTAATTAAGGATGAGAAACACAATACTTGGTCAATAAAAGACTGAGAAGGATTCTCTTGTGATAGGAAGTGGCATGCATAGAGTATGTTCAGTCTTTGCATGATATATCAACTCTTTGGACCACACTTCTTAAATCCAGCTCTTCAGGGATCACTCAGAACCATTTTAAGAGATCTGCTAACAGTGGGATACAGAATTCAAACACTCAGGTGAAATTTTTGTTTTTTATAAATTCCTAAAAAAATCCATGTAGCTTTTCTGAAGATTTATTTTTGCTTTAATTATTCCCTTCTTGCTCACCTATTTTTTTAAGAAATTCCAGCCAGCCCTTATACCCCCTTATTATTAATCTTTGAAATTAACATATAAATGGTTTCGGTAAAAACATTGAAAACTGAAAAGGCATTGTCTAGTGGTTCCCAATCCTACCTTAATAAAGCCATCTGTAAAAATTTTTTAGACTATGTGGATATGTGGGTTCCAACAACAGATATTCTGATTTGGTAAGTGTAAAATGGTTTCTGGTTATGTTTTTAAATAATGTTTCATGAGTGATTTTGATAAGTGGTGGGGTGGTTCATAAACAGATTTCTATAAACTGGAAATGATTACTTAAAGATTACATGATGCACATTGCTCACTGCCTTTTAGCCATTGCAGTTTTGTCTCCAAATATGACAGCCCTTACCTCTGTGAGTTTTTGGCTGAACTATACACTGCTTGAAGAAATGAAACACAAAGCCAGTGTGGTGGTGCACATCTGCAATCCCAGCACTTAGGGATGCTGAGGCAGGAGGATAAGAAGTTTGAGCTCAGCCTGGGCAACATAGTGACTTTGCAAGACTTTGTCTTTAAAAAAAGAAAGAAGTGAAGGGGGAAAAGGGCATTGGACAGGAGATTTGAAGGTTAGAGTTTACTATTTCTCTTACATTTTCAAATTGTGTTCTGTATATCTCTAAGTTTAGAGAAGTTTTTGATTTTATACAAATAGTTGATTTAACTTTCATTTATATGTTTATCTTATTTATTTTTAATAAATAAAATGTATGTGCTTATGGTATACAACATTATGCTTTTTTATTTTAAAGAGAATAAAACCAAACCAAACCAAAACAAAACAGAACAGAGTTAAACACAACAAAGCATTTCAGAACAGAACACAGCAAGCAATACAGATCTTCAAAACATACCTACAGGAAATAAAAAATGGCTATCCTAGTGTCTCTTGTTTTCTTCGAAATGGTCAACGTTATGCTTTGAGACATATGATTTTATCATTTATATATTACTTATGCATATAAATGGTCAAAACCCTCCATAAAATGTATCATTACCCTCAAACTCAGCTAACCAGTGTTGATTCCTTTGGATTCACGAAGAGATATAACTTTTGGGAATCCTGGGTAGGTAGCAGGAAGAGCAATCTTAAAACTTTTCATGTTGTGTCTTTATATATATTTAGGTGTCTAGTAAATGGATAATGGATTGAAGAATTTTAACTATGTCCTTTTGAAATTAAGCCAATGTAATTCATTTCCACTAAAATAAAGTAGTACTAGGAAAAGTAGTTTTTCCTATGCAGTGATCAGAACAATGATCAAAGGCCTTTACTCAGTCGGAGATCCAACCACAGTTTCATTTCACTTGGGAAGCAACAAGTCATCACCTGACTCTTCACTGCAATATTTTGTTATTTTTTTTGAGTACTTGTTATAAGTAAACCGTGACAGTACTAACTACAAGTCATTCAACTTTGAAATAAAATTATGACTTTTTTCAAGCATTAGAGCAAGTTTAGACTTGTATGTGTCTGTATTTCCTTAAAAATGTTATAGAGAAATAAAACATTCACTGCTTTATGGAAAAGCAAGCACAAAATCACTCAAAATTATTTAGTTCGTACAGTTTTGCTTTCTTATTGGCTGCCTGCTGCAAATACTAACCACACAAACTCTTACCACAAATACTGCTTTGATCTGATTATGGATAGTAACGAGTTTATGAGCTGGATTTCATTTATTAAATAGCTTCTTTTGCTGAAATAGAAAACATCCAAGAATCATGAGTTTTATAAGTCTATATCCACTGAGAAACTACGTTGACTAGGCCTATAAAGCATGAATGTGTATCAAAAGTTGGCTGGGTGAACTTTGGTGACCAAAATAAACTTTCCTTTTCCTTTTCTGTCTCAATCTTTCTAGCATATAAGTTATTTTATTTCACTTCTTTCCTAATTTGGGGTTCTAATTCTTCATTTATTTCTTCAGGAAATTGAACTTTCCTACAGAGAAGGTAGATGTCTGATTCACTCATCAATTTTCTAATTCATTCATTGAACTCTTGCAAACCAGGTGCTTTTCTAGGGATAAGATTCAAAAGTGATGGAAAAGATTATAGAGATTCTTACACTCAATCATTACATTTTAGTGGTTAATACTGTTTTTGTCTCTGGATTTTTAAGGTTTTCACTCTTGTCATTGCTAATTATTGTTCTTGCTTTCTTTTTTCATTTTACTTCAAGATATCCATTTCACATTACCTTCTTATGCCACTTAACATTTTCTTAGAAAGGCAACTGATAGTGAGATTCTTCCACAAATCACTTATTGATAGAATGGTCTCTAGAAATCAACAGAGAAACATCAGAGTTAAACAGATTAGATGGATTTAACAGAGTTTTACAGAACATTCCATCTAACAATGGTCACATTGTCAGCAGCTTATGGAAGGTTCTCTAAAATAGACAACAGTTTAGGCCATAGAGCAAGCTTTAACAAATATGAAAAAGTTAAAAGAATTTCTTGTGCATCTTATCAGCTCATAATAAAATGGAACTAGGAATCAATAGCATGAGAAACCAGTTTCAGTGGTTCACATGGCGATTGTGCAATTCACTTTTGAAAAATAAGTGGATCATTGAAGTCATCAGAGAGGAAATTAAAAAATTCCTAGAATCACATGAAAATGGAAATACAACATACCAGAATCACTGGGATACAACAAAGACAGTTCTAAGGGGGAAGATTATAGCCAAAAAGACACAGAAATTGAAATAAGTAACCTCACGAAATAAGAAACCTTATGATGCATCTGAAAGAAGTAACCTCATGATGCATCTCAAGGGTCTGGAAAACAAGAAAAAAACAAATCCAAACCCAGCAAAAGGAAAGAAATAATAAAGATCAGAGGAAAATCTTTAAGGGACTGTAATGGTTTGTGAAAGGTTTCTGCCCTAGTATAAATTACTGGACATTATGGCAGTGGTCTACCTTAACCACTACCTCCTCTTTCCCCTTTAGCCTTGATTACAACTTCCTCTTCCCTTTCCATTGTGCATGAAGAGAATTCCAATCGGCTTCTCACATGTCATCAATGCTCACCCCAAGCAGTGCTTATGTTTAGAGGTCACATAACCCCCCACCTCCTCTATATCTGGTAGAGGAAATAGCTCAACTGCACGAGTTGTGCGTTCCTTTCCACATCCTCAATAAAGGCCTCCTTTTTTTACTTTCTGCTTCTCGATTGCACTGAAAAACCCTAACAGTTAGAGTTTAAATGTCCCTCCAAATCCTCATGTGGTCATGGTGGGGGCAGGCCTTCTGAAGGTGGCTGAGTCTAGTGTTTGTGACTGGTTTGTTGTCTAGCGCTGGGATTGGTGGTGTGAGTGCCGCACCCACCCAGGGATGAGTCGCCAGCATACAATATAAGGGAGGGAAGGAAATGTGCTCTTCCCTTTTTTTCTCTTGTTGACTTTGGTATCTGTTGCTGCCATGAATGACTGCCCCTGTGCCACACCACCCTGCCTTACAGCCAGCTGATTATGGATTGAAAGTTCCACAAACTGTGAGCTAAATAAATCTTTCTTTCCTTAACTTTGGGTGTGGGTATTTTGTTTCAGCAATGAGAGAAAAACAGCCAAGACAGGGACTAAGGAAAACACAGTGGACCAAGCAAAGACAAGCATGTTGTTTAGGAGTTTTCCATAGGGCGTTACATACCAAAAGACTGTCCTGCCCCAAAACGAGGAGCTTATATTGTCAGATCTCTGGTGATTTATTCACTAACTGGGAGACAACCTCACAAATAGAGTGTTGCAGATAGTCCTGATAACCTTACTTGCATCTCTGGACGCATGAGCTCCTGTTATCCAGTCATCACCTTCTGAAGGATGTTCATGAGAGCTATTAGCAATAAACTTCTACAGCATAAGAGGGGGTGAATACACTGGCTCAGCAAAAGGAATGTTACCCACATACACGCCAAGAGCTTAGGCTGAAAATATTTTTAGAAGTAGGTAAATATTTCACTGTAATAGAAACATTGTATTTGAGAATGATAGATAACTAATAGAGTCCAGGATATATATATCACTTAACATACTACTTAGTATTTGGGGTTTCAGATAAATGTTATATGGAAAACATCAGCATCCTATGTTTCATGTCTCCTAAAAACTATTATATTTCAGATAGCACCAGTCCTATGCCTTGACCATGAAACTGTACAATCACAGCTGCAAAATGATTCACCAGCAAAGGTCGATGGTTGTATTCAGCTATTCATCCTATAAGCTCTACCATATTTTCATCTCATACAGGAAGAAGGGGTGTAATGAATATTGATGCCAGATAACTAATGCTGCATCCTCAGAACCCTTTCATAAGCCACTGGTAATAATCAGGGAATAATAAAGACATCCTGGAAAGTCACACATTATTATTTCTGAATAACTGCAAACACTGAAATATTAAGAAATAAAATCTTAAAATATTAAGAATTAAGATCCAAATACAAGTTCATGTACATATACAGTAATAGACCCTGAGAATTCTTTAGTTAGTGATAGCTGTCTTATGACTGCATAGGCTCTATCAATCTACCTGAGGACCTCCAAAATTTACCAGCATGCCCTAATTGGGTGACCAATTGAGATCTCATTAAGTATGAAGCATAGAATTACAGCTCCTTTGACATTGACCTTTGGATCCAGAAATCTGTTAAGCATCATTTTTATGGAGCATTGATTATAAACTGTAATAAAAACTGACCAGGATGCTAACATTGCTCCCAAGATAAATCAGAGTTTAGAGTTGTTTATAAATCTCCTTATTTCTGAAATCAGTGAATGAAAGGATATCATAGCTATAATATTATAGCAAGTTTTTGTTAGATTCTTACAAGCTTCTACCATGTCCTAATTAGCTAAACCTTATTAAGGCCAAATCACAAAGGAGAAATGTTATTAGTTTCTAGGCATTGCTAGGACACAACCAGCTGTTACCTCTGTTATAAACACAAGAAATGAATTAACTAAATTGTTCAGGATGAATCATATTGGACCAAAACACACAGTTGGACCAAGGTGCTACAGAGACCAAATCACAGCTTTTCCAACATTCACCGTATCATTCCTATGCCAATAAGGCCATAAACAGAGGTCAGAGGGCTGGCTTGTCACCAAACAATAGCATTTCACCCTATGACTGGTCAACAAATCTACAAAGCATAAGTAAATTCTAACTACCAAGTCCAGCCCACAAGCTTTTACTATTGAAAATATCCAAGAGACACTTCTCATCTTCGTCTGGGAACAGACTTTCAAACTAAATCCATGCAGTTAACTTTGCAATGCTCTGTGCCCTGCTTTGACCTCAAACCAAGCTCAGGTTAAGGTTTGGCAGGTCTCCCAAGGTCTTTAACTAATTTCTTCTTGCCCGATCCATGCCCGCAAAACTCTGCTCACTATTACACTGGAGAGATTCAAGATTCCAGAGTCATAATTTACCTAGACAATTGTTTTCTTTCTAAGAATCTATTTTTGGAATTCACTGTTTCCACAAATTGTGGTATTTTAAGTCTCAGGTCAGAAAGAAAACCCATCTGATTTAACTCACCCTGTTTTTTTTTCTTTGGCAGAGAAGGAACCTGGAAAAGAACCTGCTTGGATGCCTTCCTGAGTTCTCTGCTTAGGTTGCTGATACTGGTTCTGCAACAGGTTGATCCCTAATGAATGAAAACTTCACTAATTCCATGCCACATGTTGAAGGAGAATAAAATTGTGGCAAGCGATATTTTGCCAGGTACTGTATATTCTAATATTAACTGGTGTGCATTTATTGGCTTATTTATTTATTTATGTGTTTATTTCTCTTCTATGTTTTGATACTGTCTTTACCTTGGTTCCCAACTGTCTGGTGCTTCTCAGATGCTAAGCCATGACGGGCTTTTAATGTTAAGTGCTTCAGAGCTCAAGAATGTTTGATACTTTTATAACATGACTGAGGCTGCCAGCTTTGCCATTTGCTGCTTAGAGCAGGCAAGAAGTCAGCTGACTGTAAGCAGGATGAACTGGGCATTGGTTCAGGGCTCTCTTGAGTGGTGGAGAATGAATGGTTTGGGGTCAGATGGCTTGAGTTTGGATGCTGGCCCTGCCTTTTATAACTGTGTAAAGAGAAAAGTGAAGGTCTTCTACCTTTCAAAGAATCAATGGTACATTTTCAAAATGAGAAAAGTAATACTTACCTTAGAGATTGTTTTGATGACTAAATGGAGTGCTTAAGACAGTCTGGCAAGCAGACAGACTACCAGTCCTTATCCTTTCAATTTAGGCTTGTCTTATTTTTCTTTTTAGGAAAGAGTTTTTAAACATTTTTATTAGTATATATTTGCAGTACATGACTATATTTATTGTAGGGAGTTGGCGCATGTACAGAACACATCTTAATTCCTTTTTCATCCCCATCCTTTCTCACCATCTCTTCGTCCCTTTCTCTTTTGGAAAAGATATAGCTCCCTGTTTTCTATTATCTATCTTTTATTTTTCACTTATGCTTGCTATTCATCCATGAAAAACTTGTTCCCAGAAATGACACTGACTTCAACAAGCTTAGGGTCTTTGAATATGACCTCATAGAAAAATGAACAAGGCAAAATTTTTATATTTGTATTTTCTAGTTTTAAAAACAAAGTATAAAGTACTATGGTTATATATTTCATTATGTAAGAGGCAGCAAATATTTTATGATTTTTCAATTTATTGACCACATATAGTCCTATTTGTGTCTCTTCTTTCCCTTACTTTCTTCCCAGCTTATATGAAAACGTAGATTTTTGAACTCTGTATGTAGAACCATCATATAACATATACCCAAATACATGTAACAAATGAAGTTGTTCCATATCTATCCAAAATGCTTCAACAGAACAGAAATTGAAATCACTTAGAATGATCATGTTTTTCTACTGAAAAGATTTCTACACTAACAAAAAGTACAAGACCAAATTTCCAGTTAAATTCACATCAAATTTATATGATGTTGTTTTCTAAAAATGCGGACTTTTACACTGTAGTCACAAAGTTATTTGAAAAGTCAAAATTCTGATGATGCAGATCACATTTTCATGTTACCTGTGAAGATACAAATGAGGCAAACTCTATAACTAATCACGGCTGTTTAGTGTGAGTCTATTATTTACTAGGTACTTTGCATATGACATAATAAAATTACTAGACATTTAATATACAATATAGTATACTGTGATCAATAAAACACAATATAAATAACTCCAGAGAAATAAATGTTATTTTCATTATGTGCTTAACCAAGCTAGATGACCAAAAAAGTTTTATCATGTGTCCATGGCTATAGTGCAGTAAATAACAGAATTGCTGTCACAACCCAGTTCCTCTGGTGCTGGAGTGAGCTTCCTCCTCCACTACCCTGGTACCTCCTGGCTCAGTGAGTTGAACCATGCATGGGCATATTTGCAGAATGTGGTTTCTGAGATTTCTGCTCTGAATACATTTTCTCCTATGATTATGACGCTCTGTATTTCTTCAAACGATATTTATTTCTGTAAGTATGAAGGGCATTTAGTTAATTTAAAACATCTCACTAAAATACACAATTATTGATGAATGATTGGCCAGAGCTTTGTGAATCAAGAAGAAAATGCACTAAATGAGTAAAGGAAAGCAATGACTTACACTTGCTACTTTTGAAGTTTGTTTCTCTTGTTGCTTCTACTCTTGATGTGCAGTTTCTGAAATAAGGAATTTGATGAAGAAAATATTTATCTAAAGAGAAATGATTGGTAACATTTCCATTTTAGAAGAGCAGTTGGATGTTCTCTTTGGTGGATCTCTTAATAGTGGTGGGAAGGAAGCCTTAGCAAACAGATGACACTGACCTATGAAAACCACACGGGACCGAGAATCTGCTCTATCTCTACCTCTAATTCACAGGCAAGCACATTAGTGGTCTAGTGGTTTCCAGTAAAAGCTGATATTATTTTGAAAGGAGCAATCTTGTAGAATCTTTGGGGACATGGACTCATATGAATGTGTATCTTTCTATGTGCACTTTAGTGTGTGGAAAAACAATGATTTTATTTACAAATTTTCGGGATACACTGAAAAAATAAAAAGGAATTGAAAACATCAATTATCTATCTGTATGACGCAAGTTAAACTGATCCTTTAACCTCAAGTATACTGTTATTTCCAAGGAAAGAGGCAATTGCTTTAGTCCCAAATTCTGTCATACATGGATTTAATTGTTTTTCCAGTGAATTGTTAGGCTCCATAGTGGATCGTGACACACACTTTCACTAGTACACCAAAGTATATCAGTAGGAAATCAGATTTTAGAAGTAGGCTCCTTCAATTATAGTGTCTCTTGTTTTGGATAGGAAATATTCCCAGCTGATGGGTCTTACTGGAAATATTCTGTTTTGGAAATGTCGTGATAAGGTTAAAAATAATAACTATAATTTTTAATTTTCACTTGGAAGTACTTTTAAACTTTCAGAAAAGTTATAAGACTAAAACAAAGATCTTTTACCCTCGACTGTTTTTCGATAAATCATTGCTGCAATTTCCGCAAAGAAATTGTCCTATGTAACCACCGTATAATTATCCAAATTAGAAAATTAACACTGATAGCATGACTACCATCCAATCCTTAGACTTTAAACTTTGTCTGTTATACCCAAACACCCTTTGCAGCAAAAGGAAACCCTAAAATAAATGAATAAATAAATAAATAAATAAGTCAGTCATTCTGGGGTCATGCACTGTATTCAATGTTCAGTTCCTTTAACCTCCTTCAAACTACAAGAATTTTCCCATATTTCACTGTCATCATCTTGGCACATTCAAAGTTTAGAGGAAATAATTTTTATTATGGTTATTTTGAGACTACCAGCACTTACCCTCCCACTTTACATTTGCGTATTTTTATTTTCATGATTAAACTCGTATTTTGTGTTTCTGGCTGGGATTTCACAGGAAGGACAGTTGTATTCTTTTGGAAGGATCCCTCTATCAGTTTGTCCCATTGTTGATAGTAACAGTTTTGATCACTTGATAAAGGTGATGATCATTAATTTTCTTGATTATAAAGTTACACTTTTCTCCTTGTTATTTAACAAGATATTTTGGTGGGGAGGTTCTTCAGTAATATCATAAATATTTCACACTTCACCCAGTTTTTCCCTAGTTTCAGGATCTGTTGATGTTTCTTTGATGAATTAATCACTCCTATGGCTGACTAATGGTAACTTTTAAATTCTACATTTCTTTAAACTTATAGTTGTCCTTTCATTCTGAGATAAAACTGTTCTCCTATTCCCCTTTTTCCACTTTCTCTGTTTTCAATGCACTGTTTTCCTCTTCAAACCACATGAAAGGGAGAACCCTGTTCTTAGTTTTAATAAGATTCTCTGAGACTGTGAGGCATATGCTGCTCTTCTTTACTACAATTAGGAGTAGTGGGGCTTCTCAGAGCGTGGAGGTCAGCCTGATTCTGTAACACTGCTGTTGTCATGAGTTCCATTGCTAAATTTATTTACACTTTCTACGTAAAAAACACAAATACTATGAGTGAAATGGGATATGTATTAGTTTTCTGTACTGTGTATCAAATTTATTATGTCACACTTGCTATGAGTCAGAAGTTTTGCACGGCCTTGCTGGGCACTCTGAATGCAGTCCAGGCATTGGCTGGGACTGTGGTCTTATCAGATTCTCAACCAGTGGGGAAGGATGTGCTTCTAAATTTCCTCAGTTGTCTGGTAAAATTAACTTTCCTGCAGGTGTAGTACGAATGACAGCCCAATTCTTCAAAGCCAGCATAAACTGCAAGGAGGGAGGAATAGAGAAGAGTCAGTTGGCAAGGACTCTTGCATAATGTAACAGAATCATGGGACTGACAGCCCATCACCTGTGTTGTGTTTTCTTTGCTAAAAGCAAGTTAAAGATCGAGCTCATATTCAAGGGAGGACTGATGTTGAGATCAAAGGAATGTGAAGACCATGGGGTCACATTAAGTGTCACCCCTCCTCAGTTCTCCAATTCAGCTTGTCAGTTTGGGGATTATTGCTGTCAATAATGTATCCTGTACTCTTCCCAGGCCTCTTATCTGAATGTTCACACATGCAGAGACACATCAACACATTTTGTTTGCCTTGGATCGTGCTGTAGGTAGCATCTCACTCCCTTGTTTTTCATTTGACAATGCATTTTAGATATTGTTCCATGACAATTCACATGCGTGTGCTGTGTTTTCGGGTTGCGGCACAGTATTTCATAGGATGGTAATACCATACTTTATCTTATTCTATTAAGAGAAAGTTTGTGATCTCCATTTCTTTTTTTCTTTCTTAGCAAGAAAGTCACAATAGATATAAAAAATCATCTTGCATAGGATGTTTGCTTACAGATAAAATCTTTTGGGCATGTGTACTTTAAAGTACAAAGGATATTGTCAAGGAATTCACAAAATAGGGACAATTTACATTCTCTCAACCATTTCTGAATATCCTGCATAATCCCAGTATTAGAGTTCATGAATTTTTTATTAAATAGTTAAAAATTTTATCTTACTGCTATAATCTGTAGCTTCACAATTACTCATAAGTTTATGAGTACCATTCTTAATATTAGTAGTTATTTATTTGCTGGTATGTAATAGATATTTTCTCTCATTGGCCATGTCTTTTGTTTTTACTTTTTTGTTACTTTTGTTTTTACCTTTTCGTAATTTTGCTGTGGTTTTTAAAATTTAATTATTCCTAGTTTTGTGTGTTTGTTTACATCTTTTGAACATATAGACAATATAAATATTGTATAAATTCTCACACTTTAATTTTAGAATCTGTCACTGATGTCACTGATGTCTTAAGAAAGTTTCAGCCATAATAAATTTACAAATATATTTTACTATTTTCTTGTCTTACTTTCTAATATTTACTGTTTTAATCTCCCCATTATGTGCATATTAGTAAGAGACTAGATAGAAATATTTGGCTTCTTTTCTTAAGATTCTGTTCTCTGAACAGAATGTGTTGCTTAATCAAATAATTTCCCCATGGACCTAAAAAGTCACCATTATCACAAACTAGATTATAAGATATTCCTAGGGCTGTGTACTCACTTAATTGGGACTGTTTGTGTTTACTCATGTTAAATACTATAATGGATTTAGTATGTTTCTTAGATACTTTTGAAACATTTTCCAAATGGAAAATGAACATTTAATGAAATAAATTAAAATTAGTAGTAAGAGCCATAAATACTGCTGACTTTGGAATAGAACAATTATTTTCCATTAAGGATTCATTTTTGTATTTATTTTCTTTAGTTTATTATTAATTTGGAGTCAATAAATATTCTTACAATTTTTATTCTGCCTGACTGCTACTGTGTTTTCTCATGTTTTTGAGTCATTTAAAATTTTTTTTTTGGAGACCCAGGACAGCCGGGTCCCAGGTGCATGGGTGCACGCAGCCCTTTGGAGGGTGGAGTAATCAGCAAGACCAGCAACATGGAAGCATTTGAAGTATCAGTGAGGAGCCATCAGTTGGGGTCTGGAGAACTCTACCGACAGAAGACCAGTCCCAGTCCCCACATCCGGAGGCCAAGATCAGCTCCATGCCCAGCACAAATCCCATGGCAAACTTGGCTGGGCTACACAGTACATTTCTGGGGTCTGACATGAGCACTATGACAGAAATGTAAATGCCAGAGGGATTTTATTCTTCCTTGTTTGACTGGCTATCCTTTCCTGTCTGATTGAATGTCTTCTTTTTTGTTTTATATTTTGTGGTTATTTTTGTTTTTGGGTTTTTTCTTTTCTCCTCTTTTTTTCTGGTCTCCTTTTATTCTTTCTTTTCTTCTTTTCTTTTTAATTCTCCTCTTTCTTCCTTCTTCTTTTCCCACTGTTTTGGTTTCTTACCTTTTTTGTTTTGATTTGTTTTGCTTTCTTATACTGATCCTCTTTCTCTCTTTCCTCAACTACTTCTGAATTTAAACTTTCCAGTGAATAACTGTCTCTTCCTCTTCTGATTACTCCTTTGCCTTCTATTTCATTCTTTCCCTCCTGTGTCCTCCAGTTTCTCAAAGCTCGGGTGATTATCCTTTGATATCCAGCCTTGACTCTAATATATTTGACCTCATTTATCACTTTATCCTGTCCCCTACCCATTTTAATCTCCTCCCCACCCACAGAAGGGTAAAATCATTCCACTAAGAGGAATATCACTGCATACAAGTACATGACATATATTTGATTTTGTTATATGACTTTAGAATTTGTTCATGTGGTCAGAAAGAGCAGGTTAAAGGTTACCACAGTTTGTTAGTAGTTAAGCTGTACTTGAAACTATTCTTATTATTAACTGTACTATTTTATCCAAAATATCATACATATTATAATCAGTTTTTTCCCCTTGTATGATAACACTAATTATATGGGGTCATAGAAATCACTACAGCCCAGTACCAAAAGATTGGGTACTAAACCACAAAGTAACTTTGTATCCTTTACAAATTGGTAAGGTAGGTTCTTGGGATATCTATAAAGAACCACCTACATTGGAAGACAACACTGAAGAACAGAAATCTCCTAGGGAAGCCTCAACACTAGTGATAAAGTTACGTACCATAAGAAATCAGCAAGCATCAACAGGGAAGACAAAATAAAATACATAAAGAAAATAGGAAATGACAAGACACAGAAGTAAAATCCAACCCCAGATCCCCAGGCCACCCAGGAGAAACTCGGAGCAAAATGAGATAGATGAAATTGGAAGTCAAACACTGGAACTAAATGAAATGATAGCTACAGAAGTGAAAAAACAAGTGGAAAAGGCAATAGAGAAAATAATCTCTCAGGTACAAAAAGAAACGATGCTTAAAAACCAAAGATATTATAGAAGACACAGAAAAAGAATAGATGAGCTTAGAAAAAGTTGGAAAAATGCCCAACATAGGAAAGAAATGGATCCATGAAACAAATCCAAACAGAAATTCAAAAGAATAAAACCTCCATTGAAAGTATACATAACAGGTTGAACAGAGGAAAGGATAGAATATGAGATTTTAAATATAGAATTTCAGTTAGTGATCATGAAAAGAAAGATATCTTAAAAATAGCAAGAGACCATGAAAAATCAATCCAACAGCTACAAGATGAAGCAAAGAAGAATAACATACACTAGATTGGGTTAAATGAGAAAGTTAGAGACAGCACAAAAGCCATAAAAAATTCTTCACAGAAATAATAGCAGAAAATTTCCAAAGCATGGATAAAAAATTTGATATACAAGTGAATAAAGCATAGAGAACTCCAAAAAACCATGATCAAGGTAAAACTACACTGAGTTGTATAATAATCAAGATTCTAGAAATTCAGTGCAGTAACAGAATATTGAAGTTGTTAGAGAAAAGAAGCAGAACACTTATAAAGGAAAGCCCATCAGAATCATGGCAAATTTCTCAAAACAAGCTCTCAAATCAAGAAGAGTTTGGTCTGAAGTGTTTCAAGTCCTGAAAGAAAACAACTTCCAGCCCAAATTGATGTACCCCACAAAACTGTCTTTCAATATTAATGGAGAAATAAGATACTTCTATGACAAAGAACAGCTGAAGAAATTCATGACCACAAAACCAACACTATGAAGAGTACTGAAAGATATTTTAGACAGAGATAAAAATGACCATAATTCTAAGAACAACAACAAAAAGAAACCACCAGGCAGGGCAAGCAATTAAACAGAGGGGAAAAGCAAGAAGCCAACATCAGGAAAGAATCATGACAAAGATAAGCCAATATATAAGCCAATTTATAACCATCAATGTAAAGGCCTCAATTCATCAATCAAAAGAAACAGACTGGCAGAATGGATCAAGAAATAAAATCTGACAATATGCTGTATACAAAAAACATATTTAACTCACAAATTCATATGCTGAAAGTCAAAGTATGGAAAATAATCCTCCATGAAACAGGAACCCATAAAAAAGGAGTAGCTATTCTGCTTGCAGACAACATGCACTTCCAACCAAGAATGATCAAAAAAAGATAAAGAGGTCACTACATACTTGTCAGGAGAAAACTTTAAGAGGAAAATGTAACAATCATAAATATGTATGTACCAAATAAGGGAGCACATAACTATATAAGACAATTATCAATAGGCAGAAAAATTAAATAAACCACCAATTGAGAGTACAGCTCAGCAGCACTGTGCCAGCCTGGCAGGTGTGAGTTCCTGAGTTTGATTCCCAGTTCCAAAAATAGAAGAAGAAGAAAAAAAAAAAAAGGAAAAAATCAAATAAGTAATCATATGATTGTAATGGTAGACCTTAATATCCCATTGTCACAAAGAAATAGACCAAGAAGACAGAAGAATCAACAAAGAAATATTGGAAATGAACCAAACTTGTGAACAAATGGACTTAGTAGATGTTGACAAAGTGTTCTACCCAACATAACCAGAATATACATTCTTCTCAGTTGCACATGGGACATTCTTTAAAATAGAACATGTAATAGCTTATTACATGTTTAAGTAAATGCAAAGGATTGAAATTATCCCATGCATATTATCTGACCAAGGTGCAATTAAATTATAAATTAATGGCAAAAGAAATCACAAGACTCCATAAACAAATGGAAATTAATTAACACTCTCCTAAACTGCCAGTGGGTCACAGATGGAATTAAAGAAAAAATCAAACAATATATATAACTAAAAAAGAATGCAAATACAACACACTGGAACTTGTGGGACTCAGTGAAAACAGTCCTAAAATGGAAATTTATAGTAGTGAAGTCTCACATCAGGAGAACATAACAAGTACAAATAAACAACCTAATGTTGCACTTCAACCGTGTAGAAAAAGAAGAGCATGACAAGTTAAAAGCCCATACAAGGCAGGAAATTATAAAGATAATAGCAGAAATTAATTTGATGAAGACTAAGAAAACAATACAAAGAATTAATGAATCAAACAGTTGGTTCTTTGAAAGAACAAATAAAATTGATAATCAAAAAAAGGAAAGAAAACATGCAAATTTATGCATTGAGGAAAAAAATGGGTAAAATCACTACAGATTCTGTGGAAATTCCAAAGATCATCAATACCTACTTCAAAAATCTTTACTCTCGTAGGATGGAAAATATAGAAGAAATGAAGGAATCCCTAGATATGTATGAATTACCAAAGCTGAATCAAGAAAATATAAAAATTATTCTGAATAAGAATTCTGTTGTTAATGAGATTGAACATGTGATTAAAAGCTTACCAACAAAGAAAAGTACAGGTCCTGATGGAGTGACTGCTGAATTATACAAAAAATTTTGAGAAAATTTAACACCAATACTTCTCAAGCTCTTTAATGAAATTGACAAGGAAAAATTGAAGAGGAAGCAATACTCCTTAACTCATTCCTGGAGGCAAATATTACCCTGATACCAAAACTAGAGAAAGATCCAATGAAAAAACAGAGCTCTCTCTCTCTAGAGAACTACAGGCCAATCTCCCAAATGAACATACATGTAAAAATCCTCAATAAAATACTAGCAAACAGAATGTAGCAAATCATCAAGAAGATTATACAACCTGAACAAATGTGATTCATCCAAGGAATGCAGGAATGATTCAACATACGCAAATCAATAAATGTGATGCACTATATCAGTAAAGTGAAAGACAGAAATCACATGATCATCTCAACAGATGCAGATACACCTTTGACAAAGTCCAACTCTCATTCATGACAAAAGCCCTACAGAAAATCAGAATAGATGGACTTTACCTCAATATGATAAAAGCCATCTATGATAAACCAACAGGAAACATCAAACTAAATTGACACAAATTGAAAGTTTTCAGTCTAAAATCAGGAACAAGACAAGAATGTCCACTATCACCACTCCTATTCAGTATAATTCTGGAAACAGAGCAATTAGAAAAGAGTGAGAAATAAAAAGAATAAGGACAGGAGAAGGAAGAAGTTCAATCAACATTATTTGCAGATAAAATGATACTCTACATAGAAGATCCCAAAAACTCTACCAAAAGAGTTCTAGATTTAATAACCAAATTCAGCATTATTGCTGGGTACAAAGTCAACACTCAAAAATCAATAGTATTACTGGACACAAACAACAAATACTTAGGAATCAACCTAACAAAGGAAGCAAAAGATCTACAGATTGAAAATCACAGTGCTCTGAGAAAGGAGAGTGAAGAGGATATCAGAAATGGAAATATATCCCTTGTTCATGGATAGGAAGAACCAAAGTAGCAAAAAGGACCCTACTCCCAAAAATGCCATACAGATTTAATATAATCCCAATCAAAATATCATTAGCACACATCACAGATCTATAGAAAATATTCCTAAAGTTCATTTGGAAACAGAAGAACCTAAAATAGCAAAAGCAATTCTAGGCAACAAAAGCAAGGTAGGCGGTATCATGATCCCTGATTTGAAACTACACTGCAAAGCTACTGTGATAAAATCAGCATGGTACTGGGGAAAAAAAAGCAGACCTGAGTATCAGTGGAATAGATTATAAGGTGCAGACACAACTACAAATACACTCAGTCATCTTATCTTTGACAAAGAGGCCAAACATGTTATTGTAAGGAAGATAGCCTCTTTAATAAATGATGCTATAAAAACTGGATCTTTATATGCCAAAGACTAAAACTACACCCATATCACCATGCACTAAACTAAAATCAAAGTAGATCACAGATCTAAATATTAAAACAGAAGCACTCAATCTACTGGAAGAGAAAGTAGGTAGAAATCTTGAAGACATAGGTGTAGGCAGAGAGTTCATGAACAAAACCCAAACTACATGGGAAACACTTCAAAGAAACAACAACTGGGATCTCATCTTATTAAAAAGCTTTGGCACATCAAAATAAATCACCAACAGAGTAAAAAGATAACCCACAGAATAGGAAAAAATTTTTAGCTAATTTCCCCTAGGACAAAGGACTTCTATCTAGCATATAAAGAATTGAAAAAAAGAATCAGAGCCCCTAAACTCAAAGATTTAATTTAAAATAGAGCATGTGAGATGAATATGCATTTTTCAGGTGAACAAATACAAATGGCAAATAAATACTTGAAAAAATGTTCAATGTCATTTGTCATTAGAGAGTTGCAAGTTAAAACAACATTGAAATTCCATCTCTCCACAGAAAGAATGGCTATCATCAAGAAATCAACCTGTAACAAATGCTGGAAACGCTTTGACCAAAAGGAACCCTTCTACAGGAGTGTAGACTGGTGAAACCATGTGGAAATCAGTGTGGAGATTCCTCAAAACACTAGAATTAGAGTGTCTCAGCCATTCCATTTATGAGTATCTTCCCAGAAGAATTAAAATCATCATACCACAGTGATATATGTGCACCCATGTTTGTAGCAGCACAATTTAAAATAGATAAACCTTGGGAGCCACCCAAATGCCCATCAACCAAGGAAGGGATAAACAAAATGTCATATTTTTATACAGTGATGTACTACTCAGTTATAAAGAAGGATAAACTCAAGTCTTTTATAGGTAAATGAATGCAACTTGAGACCATACTCATAAATGAAGTAAATCAGACTCACATGTGTAAACATCATACTGTCTCCCTACAAGAAGCTGAAAGATTATATGAGATTCAAAATGTACAATTAATATTATGCAATGGGAAGACATCGTTCAAGAGGAAAGAGGAACTGGGGTGGAGAAATGAGAAAAGGGAAAAAATGTACATATATATATGTATGCAACATAGTTAAGATAGCTATACTACTAATTTATATTAGTTAATTGAAAATAAAGGTTTGTGCCCATATTATTTGATCAGTTTTTCATGCCTATATCTTATAATCTGAGCACCTACTTTGAAGATGACAATACACTGTATTTGCCAGTTACTCTCTGTTTCAGTCAGGGATTGCGAGGAAAACAATTACATACAGGACACAGAATTTATAGTATTATTTATAATGGTCACTCAAGGAGTTGAATACAAAGAAACTGCAGGAAAACTGTCCACAGCACTAAAGACCTAGAAAATCCAGCCAGGGACCTGGATCCCATGGCAATAACTTGCATGAGTTCAGCAGTAAACCTGTAGCCCATGACAATGCCTTCCAGGAGTCCAACTGGAGGCCTAGAGCCCATGATAATGACTTACACAAATCTGTTTCACGGATCTGCACTGGGAAGGCCCCAAGATCAGTGAGGGCACCTAGAAAGTCTGTGGCAGCAGGATGAAGGATCTGTGCCAGCAGTTTAAGGTTTCTGCACTGGAGCCAGGAAGCAATGTTCAAAGTAAGAACCAGAGCTCCCGTGAAAAGTAACACAGCCATCCTCAGTGACAATGAGGTCCTGAGCTCTTCTGATGATGAGAACAGCCAAATTCATATCAGGAAGCCAGTGTGACAAGCTTCTCTTGGATATTGAGCAGTACACTATCTTCCCCTCCGGAGCCAGGAAGCTATGCTCAAAATAAGGACCAGAGCTCCCCAAAGTGAACCACAGCCACTCTCAGTGACAACAAGGTCCCAAACTCCTCTGATGATTAGAACAGCCAAGTTCATATCAACAAACTCCTCCGGAAGAACCACAGCGACAGGAGAACCAAGAGCTCCAAAAAACTACCCTACAAAGAACCAATGACACTCACTACTCTTCCTCTCCAGGTCTCCTTTTTATGCTGATATCTTTCCTCAGGTGGGACATCTGTACTCAGCACCACACTGATTCAATTTGGCTGGTATTTAAATTGACCACCAATTTTTAATCCACTATACTCTCCTACTATCTTTTTTGAAATTTTTTATTGTTTTTATTGTTTTTTCTTTTTAAAATAAAAAAAACTTTTTTAGTTTCAGCTACTGTTAGACTGCTTTTTCCATTATATTTAGAACTTGTTATTACTAAAAGTATAGACTTGTTACACTTTTATGTGTTCATTTTGTGTTTAAATATCTTTCTGAATATTAAAATTTTTAATAGCTTTTTAAAAAAATTACCGTAAGTGTTCTAAATGGTAAGTCATCTTCCATCATTGTCTAAGATGCAAACTTTTTTATTTTCTTCATTTGTTTTATTAAGCGATTCTGCAAGAATTTTAGTAAGATACTGATTGTCTGACTTAAAAGAGTTTTTAAGTTTTACTTACTAATTATCATTTTTAATTTGAACTTTGTGCAATTTATAATTTTTAATAGAACTGAATTTCTAAAAAAGTTGTCTTTAAAGCATAAGTAAATAATTTTTACAATTGAATTGATCTAAACATCATATTCACCTTTAATATTTTAGTATAGCAAGTTTGATTTATACACATCCCAAAATCAATTATTATTTTCTTTTATTCTGGAAATAAACTATACTTACTCATACTGTGGTCTAAATGTGCCTATAACTAGATTAAATCTGCTAATATTGTTATAGGCTTTTTGTTATTGTATTCCTAGGGAATCCTTCACATGATTGTGTGTATTTGAGTACATGTGAGAAAATGTAACTCTGTTCTTTGTAACTTTCTAGGTTGTATTATGCTATGATTCTTGTTAACAAAAATATGCATACTGTGAAGCCTGATGCACAGGGTTTGTTTTGTATTAGCATCTTGCAAGTTCCTTTATTTAATTTGGTATTCACGATTCAGTATTATTTTCCTTAAAGAATGCTCCACTAACAATTATGTAATCAACAGACTACAAACATATAGAGCACTGCTGTAACTGAGCATAGTAACATTTCTCAGTTTAAGGAAATATTCAACATAGAAGCAGTGATATTGATTTTAGCACTAAGGATGTGGAAGATACAATTGTGAAGCTTCTGAGATGTCTCTCAATTCTGCCATCCAGTGCCCAGCACAGTGAACACGATGCAAGGATGAGCTATGAGACTGCAAATGGTGAGGCAGAAGGCAGGTGCCCCACCACTGTGCCTTGGTTGCTGTGAGCTTTTCGTGTCTTAGCTTGATGCATCCTTCTTGTCATAATGAATTGTATCACTGAATTCAACTATAGGGACACAGTGTATGGCATGAAATAAAATTTTTATTGGTTGGTTCTAGAAATGAGGTATTTGTTTTCCTGTGCTCCGTAATGTTACTGAATGTGAAGCACATGCTAAGTGATCAGTGATTATTTCTGAAAAGCATGAATGATTCTTGAATAAGGTTTTCCAAAGCACATATCATTTCTCAATGTATCATTAGATACATTATGAATCTAATTGATAGCAAAGTGTGACAGTCAGGAAGAATTCATGACTTCCAATACTCCTGGATGATTAGCAAGTTTAAGTGTTTTGAAAAAAAATTTGCGTCTAAACAATGGATTATTTTAACTTATTTTAAAAATCATTGGCCTTGTTTCACAATAGAGATAAAAAGCAACTAAACAAATGAATTTTGATATAACACAAGAAAAAATTCAGAAAATTGCTTGAAAATAGATGGAATTGATTTCAAAACATAAAAGATCAGAACATATAATGCATGACTTCTGAATAATATTCATTCAGACTCCAATAAATCCAGTTCTTCCCAAATTTAAATATCTAAAACAATGATACTATTGATGTCATTTGGCCTGAGTTACTGGCACAACATTTTTCCACTCTGATGCAACATTTTTAGTTGAAAAGAAAATAGAGAGAGAGAGAGAGGCATAGAGAGACACACACAGAGGGAGAGAATATTAGAGGAATTCGAATTGTTCTTAAAGGAATGACATTTGAAAATTATGGAAAACTTTAACATATGTTAGAATTATTTTATCTGCACTCCTCACATGACCTTGTCTATTTAAATTTTTAACGTAATTATAACCTTTCAAAATACAATCATGTGATGGCAAGATGCTGTCAGCACTTTTTTTAAAGGACAATTCAGCAGAAAATAAAGGCATTACTAAATAATGTTTATTTCAGCTCTGTTTGTTTTTCTCCTCTTTTCCTTAATTTATTTTATGTTGCTATAACAAAACACCACAGCTGGATCACTGATAAAGTAACATAGCAGAGGACATCACATGGTAAGAGAGGAAGTATGCAAACTTGGGTCTTTCTTCCTCTTCTTATAAAGCCACCAATATCATCATGAAGGACCCGCCCACATGACCTCATCTAACCCTAATTACCTTCCCCCATTCTCCCTCTAATACCATCAATATATAAATTTGGGAATTAGGTTTCCAACACATGAATTTGGGTAGACACATTTGAAGCACACCACCCTTCCTTAGCTAAGAATCATGTGACTTTCTGTCTAATTTACAGAGGAATACATTTTTTGAACAACAAAAACTTACGAAGAATCTCCAGTTTCTGTTGTTTTTATTCCTCACATCTTCTTGTGGGAACCTGCTGTGTTGTCACCATTGCTTTCAAGTCCACAGAAATCTTTCACATTTCTAAAACATGTTTGCAAAATTATTTATTAAGTGCCATTTAGTTACAATACAAATATGCACACACACATACACACACACATTTGTGTGTGATTCTTGAAACCAGAGACAATGTCTTTTACTCATTGTCTATCTGCCATACCTTACCTTACTAGAGTATGGCTTAATACATAAGAAACAGAAATATACAAAAACTATTAGTTCCTTAATTTTCTCCCTCCATTATTTACTTTCTGAGGGTAAAGATTTGCTTCAATATATTCTTCTGGCTGTCAAATATAGAGCACATTTTAAATTTTTGTTATTGCTTCCTTATTAAGAATTACTGGAAGGTATTTCCTTTGAAATTATCACACAAACTTTCTCTTTATTCATTTTTATCTCATGGCTTACTTGGCACAAAGATTTGTAGAGCAAGTACCTACAAACTAGTGATCACTTTCAGATATCAGGAAGAGCTTCTATGAGATTCTTATTTAGACTGGATTTTAAGTTAATAACATTCCATGATTTGCTTGGAAATGTAGTCCTGAAACCTAGCATGCTAGCATGAATATTAATACTACATTAATGTTAGAGTCAGAAGTTCTTTATTTCAATTATCTGATATTTACTCAGTTTCTTTGATTCTGGGATTTTTTTTTTACAGTATTCATAAAAGTATACAGCATGATAGAAGGTATGGGGAATCAGTTTTAGATGAGAAAATCAGATGCTGTATTTAAAATTATATTTGTTGCACATATACACACAAAGATAGATACATCATATCATTGCTGATATTAATATAGAGTATTCCAGCTTGAAGGACATGGTACAAGTAAACATGTTTCTTAAAGGAAAATTCTAAAAATATGTCCAGAAATTTAGAACGTTCCATTTTAAACATTTTTATATTTCTTACTTATTTTATATGATTAAGAACAGTATATAACTTTTTTCATTGCCTTTCAAATAATAAGTCCTAAAGGAAAATTTCAGAATGTACTGTCAATCCAAGGGGAAAAGTACAAGTAGAGAACAGCCAAACCTCCTTCACACAAACCATTGTGTAATCAGCCTGCCAGTAAGTCCAAAATAGAATGTCAAGCTACACCACAGAACCAGCACGACAGAATGCAGCATTATCTTACACATTTGAAGAACAATGAAGTATCATGACTTAATTTTGTAGAAAGGAAAGTAGAACTCCAAAACACTGTAACGTCTCTTGTTGTATTTAAATTAAAAACTGAGGAGCTAAGGTTTGATATGAGAGATCTGAAGGACAATATGTGGCAAACATCTTTTCAGGTTGGAATTTTGCAATATGATTTTTATTGTGGGCAATGTGAGAAAATAATAAGAGAGAACAAAACAAGATGAGGTTCAGTGATCGTTGCTTGGGTAGTGTTTCCTGTTTGTATTCTTACATTTCGATCATAAAACAGGTCAACATTTGGATTTCATATTGTACTTATTCATTTCTCCTACTTAATAAAAACAAAACATTTATTGTTATTAACAGGTATAGATGTATTTAATTTTTCACAGACCATTTTGAGAATTCAATGGGGAATAGAGACAAATAATTATTTATTTATAATACCAGCTGTCTCATTATTGCAGTGACCTGAATTACTGAAAGAAAAAAAATTAGTAGAAATAAAACCTGGCTCTGAAATCTTGGGAAGTTTCCTCATCTTCTCTATGCCTTAGTATTTTTGCATGCAAGATAAAAAAGTGAGTAATACCCATTTTGTAGGTGTTGTATGAGGCTACCAAAGGAGCTCATTTACTAGCTCACCTTGAAAAACTCTTTTGGAAGGATGTTTCCATTTCTATTAAGTTGGGCCATCTACTAATGGTCTATGCTCACTTTAGTGAAAAGTCGCTGGCCTTCGCACATCCGGTTGCCCTTTCTTCCTTGCTGTCAACCACGCACTAATGTCCAGCTCCAGTGTCCAATGTACACTGCGTGCTGAGAGCTTTCCTTGGCACCAAAGGTCTCTCACTGCTCAGTGAGGACTAGGAATGTGACTCCCAAATGATGACAATTTTGTTTGTAAATACCACAGCTTCCTCACCACTGCCCTTTATGTTTCATAATTGTAAAATTTGTGCTCTACATTGAATCCCAGTTTTCCCAAGAGTTAAATTATCATCTAACTAGTAGTAATTAGCTTTGTTAGACACACTTTCTTTTTGTTTCCCTTCCTTACCACCTCATTGGGACATCTTTAACTCCTTAAGTAAGTGGCTTGTGTACAAATTCTCAACTCGGGGCATGCTTCTGGAAACCCAAGCCAAAATATCCTATTTTTAAGATTCTTTATCTTTACATTACCTTACTATATTTAGACTTAATGTCATTTTGTTCACTTGAAAAATGATCATGGTGATCCAAGGGTAGGGATATCTGTATTCATTTGTATACTTTTCAGTGTTGTTTTTTATGAATACACGTTTGCAGTACATGTAGTTTACAATTACATTGGGGCATGGGTTCTTGTGCATAACACAACTTGGGTCTTTTTTAAATCCCATCCCTCCTTCTCTAAATTCCCATTCCCTATTTTCATTATTGTAGATATTATTAATCTTATCTCATGTTCATAACATGCAATGGTAACATTCACTGAGGTGACTATATTACTGTACCTGGCCGATATATTTTTTTTATGAGCAGAATATATTTATTAAGAGAAAGAAAGCTTCTGTCTGAGACAGAGCAGAAGGGGTCCTGAGTAGGTTGCCTGGCCTATCTTTATTCTACTTATTTCCCCTTTCTCTTGCCCTCTCCTCAACTCATATTCTCTTGTACCTCTTCCCATTGTAAGAGATCTATTACCTTTTCTCTTTCTATCCATGTTTTACCGTGCTCTTTGATTGTACTTTACCTTATGCAAATAAGAGATGTGATAGGATATTTAACCTTGTGTGTCTATTTTATTTCACTCAACATTACATTATCCAGGCACATTTGTATTACTACAAATGTCTCAAATTTATCTTTCTTATAGCTGAGTAGTATTCTACTAGATGTCACAGTTTCTTTATCCAGTCATCTGTTGATGGATGTCCAGGATTTAGTTATTATGAATTGTGCTTCTATAAACCCTGGTAGGCATGTATCCTCTACTATGATGTCTTTAGCTCTTTGAGATGGGCATTGAGAATTATAATACACAAAAAGCAGTGGGAGGGAGATTTCCTAGTAAACGAAACTGGGGCACTAATCACCATGCAAGTATATGAGGTCAGTGCACAAGAAAGCTGGCTCTACAAAATTAATAGTAAAGGGGAAAATTAATGTATGGCCCTGAAAAACTACTCCCTCTGTATGAAAAAATAAAACTTTAGATGGATTGAATGGCTATTGATGAAAAACCAAAAACTGTATCATTATTAGAAGAAACAGGAAATTATCTTTGTGACCTAGAGACAGGAAAATATTTCTTAAATAATAAAACATCAATGGTAAAATCCTTGACACTACTGACACAAAACCATATCTTTTTAAATAGAACAACTGAAAGCACATTAAAGCAAGTTCCAGAGTAGAAGGAAATACATGCAATACTGAATATTAAAAAGAAGTAATCAAAAACACAGGTAAATTTCACTAAAATCAAGGATATAGAAACACTAGTAGAAAATGGGCAACATCTGTGAGAAGTAAAGATAAAGAAAAGAAAACTGAAAAATCTTGCAGTCTTGTAAGATATACAGAATATTTGGTACCAGAAAAATGCAAATTAAAGTATTGGAATATAATTATGTAAACCTAAAACTGGAAAAAATTTACAAATTCAGTCAATGTTAAATGTTAGTATGATCATGAGTCCCAATGTTTGGATAGGGCAATATTAGCTCTGAAGACAAATAATTCAAATGTTTTGTGAATAAAAACATTCAAGATTTTGAATAAGAGTGGCGACAGTGAAATTCTTGTCTTTTCCCTGATTTTAGAGTGAAAGCTTTCAGTTTTTGTTCATTTAGTATGATGTTGGTTGTTAGTTTGTCATAGATGACTTTTATCGGATTGAGATAAGAGACCATTTATTCCAATTTTCTGTAGTGTTTTCATGATGAATGGATGTTGGACTTTGTCAAAAGCTTTTTCTGCATCCATTGAGATGATTTCATGTTCTTAGTCCTTGGCTCTGTTAATATGGTGTATTACATTTACTGATTTGTGTAAATTGAATCATCCCTGCATCCCTTGGATGAATCCCACTTGGTCGTGGTATATAATCCTCTTGATGATTTGCTGCATTCTTTTGGCCAGTATTTTATTAAGGGTTTTTGTATCTATGTTCATTAGGGAGATTGGTCTGTAGATCTCTTTCTTGGTTGGATCCTTCTCTGGTTTTGGTATCAGGGTAATGCTTGCTTCCAGGAATGAACTTGGGGGTATTGCTTCCTTTTCAATTTTATTAAAGAGTTCAGGAAGTAGTCGCATTAGGTCATCTCTAAATTTCTTGTAGTCTTGTAGAATTCATCAGTGAATCCATCAAGGACTGGGCTTTTCTCTGTTGGTAGATTTTCAATTACATCTTCAATGTCATTGGCTGATATTGGTTTGTTTAGAATTTTTATATCTTCTTGATTCAGCTTTGGTAATTCATATGTATCTAGGAATCTATTTCCATTTCTTTTGTGTTTTTCATCTTATTAGAATACAGGTTCTTGAGTTAGGTATTGATGATCTTCTAAATTTCGGTGGAGTCTGTTGTGATTTCACCATTTTTATTCCTAATTGTATGGAGTTGAGTCCTTCTTTCTTTTTTTTTATGAAGTTGACTAAAGGTTTGTTAATATTATTTAATCTTTCAAAGAACCAATCATTCAATTTATTGATTCTTTGTATTGTTTTCTTATTTGCCATTGAATGCTGCATGTCCATTATAGTGTTAACAGTAGTGTTCCCTTAATAGTCATCAGAAACCTAAACTGAGAGCATACAACCAAGTGGTCATTGTTGATCCCCATGCCAATGCAAGAAAGAGAGTTCTCTGGACAAAGAATAGGGTGGTAATGTGACTTGAGTGTGTGAGAATGAATACAAATATTTCTCAGAATATTTATCAGTAAATGATACATGACATTTTTGCCTATAGTTAATTGGCCAGAAATGAAAACATATCTTCAACCATATGCAATGACAGGAAACCACATGCATTTATGTTTGTAAATAAAAATTCCTAAGTACATTTTGTAGAGCAATTTGGCAAATATTTAGTCAAGTGTACGCATGTGCTGCAGATCTGTTCTTAACTTTGTTTTTTTGTTTTTTATTTTATTTTGAAAAGAATACAACCAAACAAAACAAAACATAGTAAAGTCAATCAAAACAAATCAATGAACATGGAACATGACTTTGAAACAGGGCAAAAAAAAAAAAAGCAATCGATAAGGCTACCATAATGGCTCTTGTTATCTGCAGTATACCTGCCCATACCATCAGGGATAAGTAAAATCAAACAAAATACAACAAACTAAAACAGTAGAAACAAAACAAAACATAATAAAACAAAACAAACAAAGCAGAACAATGTAAGCAATATAGAATTTCAAGATATTAGCGAAAC
>RJWT010001686.1:0-46052 GCA_004365215.1 Cuniculus paca
CTAGGTAGTTTTGTTAAGAGTGTCTGACATTTCAACTGAATAACTGCTAATAATTTAAAATAAAAAAATTTGTCAATAAGCTTTCTCTAATTAAAATTACCTAGAATCGTTATACTGTTTCAAATATCTTTTGGAATGCAAGAAGTGTTTCTGTAATTTGCATACATTCAGTGTTAAGAATCACATTAAGTTTAACATTTTCTGTACTGTGAAATTGTAGATATGATTTCTCTGAAATTCGAAAAATGTATTTTTAGATGTTTTTCACACTTAAAATCAGCATGATAAGTGTAGTCCAAGTCTATGAGGAGTTGTTAAGAGATTCATGCCCTTTAGTCTTTGCTGTTCAACCACAACTCTTGTAAAGGTAGATCAATTTTATCTGAAAACAGCTAACCTCTCCTGGGCAAACTTATGAGAACAGATTATGGGTACACATAAAATCTCCTTTAAAGTCTGGAATTAAATGCAGGTTTGGGTACCAAGAAGTCAGGTAATGAAAAGAGAATGAGTTTTCCTTTAAAGTAGTGTGTAGTTGTCGTTTTTAAACCTATTCATTTCTCATAGACGTCTGTTGCTTAGTTTTTTAACTGCCTGACATGCTCATTTATTTAGAAAAAGAACCATCTCAGGCTTCAGTTAAAATTAAAATAAGCAAATGTGGTTTACAGTTCTTACGGCTAGAGAAAATCAGTAGGAAAATAAAAAGATCATAACAAGGTTTTAAAAAGCCAGGATTATCATTTTATTTGTAAAACACATATGTATTTATGTGTGTGTGTGTAACACATGTATACATACGCGAACAGAGAGATACGACTTTCGCACTGTCCAGAAGATACCGAAAGAAATTGGCTTGCGCTACTCATAGAGATGAGTCAAATGGTAATCTGGCTTTGTGCTCCACACCAAGGCTTCATTTGTTATGTAATCAGTCACTTCTGGTGCAGCAGAAGTCCGTTTCCATCAATTAATGTGAACCCAAAACTGTTAGTAGAAATCTGGCAATGTGCTCATTTATTCATGCATTCAACAAACACATACTGTGAATTTAGTAAGTGTCAAGTGCCAGAGACACAAAGGTGAATGGAAAACTCCCCCAACCTTCAGTGAGATTCAGGAACCTATGGGCTCCTTGCCACGAGTAAGAAATTGTCTAACTCAGCTTGCAATCATCAGAAAATGCATTCCAGAGGCAATTCTGATTTAACTGAGTCCTGAGCACCCGTTAGCAATTAATTCAAGAAAGCCAGCAGCTGCTAGAGAGAGATATTCTAGCCAAAAGGGTAGATGAGTTGTAAACACCCATGTACTTAGTGGATTAAAAAGTCAAGGGTGCAGAGTGCAATTTGGAGGAGATGTAAGGATGAATAATAAGGGCTAATGATCACATTCTTTTGAAAACATGCTCATGTACTATGACTTTAAATGAGGAACAATGTAAGTTTTAGAGACATCATTCTGTCTGCAGTGTGATTCTAGAGTAAGTAAAAAAGAGGACTATTTGAGGACCTAAAACTGTAATGCAGGCACAGATCATTTAGGAACAGGGAGGTCTTAATACAGTATATAAAGATAAAATCAGTAAGGTTGCTACCTGATTAGATTGGGAGCAAGGTAAGAAACTAGGGATGGTCCATGCTACTAAAAGATGGATAAGAATGAGTGCAGGAGGATGCACGTGCTAGAGGTAAAACCGCATGAATTCTAGTTTGAACACTTGAGGACCCTGGGCAGCCAATGACAAGATTCTAAAATGTAAGGGAAACACAAGATTGAGATAATAAAACATAATAAAATATACGGTTATTAAAACTATGTGAACAGATTAAGTTTGACAAGGAAGTTTATAAAATAAGTAGAATGTTGAATGTGGAATCTTGGGGATCATCAACATTTAGGAGAAAGAGCAGAAATAGATGAATCTGGAAAAAAAAAATCAGGAAAATAGGATGTCCCTGAAGGAAAGAAAAAAGACCCTCCCAGTGCAAAAAAAGAAGAGTGAAGTGTCAAAGCCCAGTGCAGAGACCAAGTGCACAGGTGGTCACTCTGCAGAAAGGGGGCACCCACACTAACCAAGCTACCTGCTTGTTCTACACACAGAGAGGAAAAGACGCACTAGTGAGATTAGAGCGCAGATTGCAGAGGCTCTCTACGCTGCCATTTCTACTCCATTTGACATTTAGGCCTGGCCTTACCCTGTGGTTTCCGTCAGTCTCCTGGTTTTCATATAGCTATCATTTGTTGAGGCTGGCGCTCCTCTCAAGGGTATTTTTAACACTCTTTGATGCTTTGTTTGCTGCCCAGCCTTTTTGTCTCACATTTCTAATTTCCACACTCAATTCCAACTCTAGGGACCCACAAGTCCACAAAAATGAATATACTAGCAGCAATAAATGCTTCAATTAATTACAGGACTTTGTTTAACCTTTGGAAGACAAAATTTAAGTACAAATGAAGGAATCTGTTGAGGGTGAAAAATAATTGCACTTACTTCCTATGTTTAATTTCATCCTCAGTTGTTTCACAGCCTGAAAGCTCCACTAATTTAAACCCAACTATCAACAAACTCTATTACTAAGCTAGATAGAAAACATAAAATCATACTTTATTGCCTCAGGTTATGATATTTAACCTCAAGCGAGCTTCCGGAAAGTACTACCTCATCTTCTTAGTACATTTACGTTCCTACTGTTCAGCTTAAATAATTTAGGTCCTATCCTCTCTCAAATCCACACCTTTTGGACCTTCCTTTATGACAAAATAGGATCAGAGAGTCCCTCATGAGTTCCCACCATCTGCAGCTATACCCACACACTCTGCCTTGTTTTCGAGGCGGCCAGTGGGTTCATATGAATGTGACCATGCATCTACTAAAGGCCAAACCCTCTATCTGTGTCTATGGAATCCTGTTCCATCCCATTTTGACTGCTTGAGGACAGCTTGCCAAAAATTTAATCAGCATCAATTTTGTGTCTGTTAGACTGCTCCCATAACTTCAAAATTTTCTCACATTAAAAAAAAAGCTATCCCGACCTTATCATTCCTTCCAACTAGTTTTCCTTGCAGTCATGACTAAGAAGAGCTATGAGCTATGAATGGTTAATGAATTCAATTTTTCTTATTTTTTCTTGAACCTATTCCAAGTCATCTCACTTGTAACATTTCACACTTCTCTTCAATATTAAGAATTAAAAGCCATTGCTAAATCTAAGGACAACTTTTCACTAAACAAAGCCTATTAGCAATATTTGACACTGTTAATCATCTTTTTCATATAAGCAATTTCTTCATATGATTCCCTAGACTCATATGTTTTGTTCCTATCTCACTGATCACTATTTGTCATTTGCTAATTCTTTGTTTTATCAACTTTTAAATATTAGTGAACTCTAGGAAGCATCTTTTCCCAATCTAAATGACCCCTACAGTGACCTTAATAAACATCAGCTCCCTCTTAGACAAACTCTGTCTATACCCTCTGTTACCTGAATTTAGCTCTGGGTCTTTGATATCATGTATATTTCCCTATGCTTTTTCTAATTCTTACTGTTAAAGAATAACTCTTACTCTCCTTTTTGGGGCTCATATTCAGTTCCTGACAATTTTCTGACCTGTGCTGCTGAATGGTATCTTCTAATACAGATCAATCGATAAATCATACTCAAGACTCAAGACTCGTTTTTATTCAACTCCAAGGGCTCACTAAAGAAAATCCTGGACCTATGAGTTCAAAGATTCCCAGTAAAATAATAATTCTGAGAAACACTCTGCTGAGCTCAGGAATGGATTTTGTTTTATATGTGTAACCCCTTGCTTTCTTTTAGCAAACACAAATATCATCTTTTAAATTTGTTCCTTTTCCATTTAGCATTCATAGATAATTTTCAGTATTTATTGAATTCCTACAGTGTGTCAGGAACTGAGGGTATAGTTATGAATAAACTACAATTGGTCCCTGCCCAAATTTACAATTTGGGAGTATTACCAATTCTTGATGTATTAGTAGAAAAGAAGTAAACAAACAGATTTTGTTCTGTTACTATATAATATTAAAAAGTGTGATACAAGTAATACCCCAAAAGGAAACAACAAGGACAATTGAAGAAAACACAGTTTCTTGAGAAGAAACTTGGCAACATTTACTTTTACAGTGATGCCATCATGCCTCATTTGCTGCGAATGAAAACTTTAATTAGATTTGGGGAATACATCTTTCTCTTATACTCTGGAACATGCTTTTTTGTTTGAGAGTTTTGGCTGACAGAGATTGTGTCAGGAAACCTATTTGCAATATAGGAGATCTCCAAAAACAAATGGCACATATTTAAACTAGGAAACTGTCTCATCGCTGCTGAATGCCTTTGAACAATATTTGAATAACTTTATGCTTTGGTTTTCCTGCTTTTAGAATAAGGATAGCAATAGATTCTTCCTTATAGCTTGTTATGGAATGCAAACAAAATGATACACATACAATGATTAGAACTGTGCTTGGTTAATAACAATAAGTAAAAGCCATATGTTTATTAAAGATTAGTTATTACTCTATGCCATTGTCTGACTCATGTAACTGAATAGTCCTTGAAACTGTAATTAGGTCACAAAATGAGAATATTAATACAAATTTTAATTTTAAAAGAAGTAAAAAAGAGCAGATGAAGACTAACAGAATGGACTTTGAAAAGGGAAAAATGAACTTTATATTTTCCTAGCAGGTATATTCCCACAAGTCAATTCTCATGAACAAAACCTTGGCCACTGACAAAAACTCTGAATTATAGAAAACTTAAGAACTCTTTATTCTTTTGATTATAGTCATTACTTTCTCCATTTTCCTCAGCAAAGATTGAAAAGAGTAACTCATTTCTTCTCAGAGAAAAGTCTTCGTGAGCTGCTCGATCTTTTAATAAATATATTGGCTGACAATGTCAGCAGAATCTAGTTATATGGTATTCATTTCTTCCTCTATTTTCTCACTTCATATAGAATAGACCTTAGGGAATGTGCTTTACAGTCATTTCTAAAGTGGCCCAGAGATTTGGTGATAAAACTCAATTAACCTGGTGCTCTCACATCATGAAATTCCAGCTGGAAGATGGGTAGGAGTAAATATTAATTCCTTCATTAAATATTTCCTGATCAAATGACCCTGGGACCATTGAACTTAGATTATTTAATAAAATAATAGTCTATTAAGTCTGAATGACATTGTTGCAACTTACAGTATTGAAACCACACAATGCTTTTTCATTGCTTCAAAGATCATTTCATAGATAACATAAGGACTGAATGTAAGTATTATTTAGTGAATTTAAAAATATAGAATTAGAACCCCTTATGTCTACTTGTGAATAAAACAAAAATATCAAAATGATAAAGGATGTATTTTAAAACATTTAACCTCATCATAGTTTAGTTATTTTCTGATACTAGTTAAAATTTGTAATTCTATTTATGTTCCAATACACTGACAAATAACTTTAATGCTCTTAAATATTAATGATATGACTTGGATACTACTTTTGAATTCTGTATTTGAATCTTTTCTGTCATCTCCTCGTACAACACTGTTTTTATACAGCAGCAGAAGGCTAAGCAACACCAAAAATGTACAAAATGAAAGGATTCTCATATAAATTCATTTATTCCCTTTTATACTAGTTTGATTTTAAGTAAAAATAAACTAAACCATCAGATAATATCTGGCATGTCTAAGAATATTAACACTTTATTGCTGACTCCTAAATCCGGATAGAAGAGTAGTGTCATACCTGGAAGGATACACTATATTATTTACATTCAGTCCTTGTGTTATCTATAAAATGACCTTTCAGGCAATCAAAAAGCATCATATACCTTCAAGACTGTAAATTGTGACAATGTCATTCAGACTTAATAGACTATTATTCTATTAAATAATCTAAGTTCAGTGGTCCCAGGGTCATACACAGAAAAATCAGAAATCATACAATCTCCAAGCCTGGAGTGCGACTCGATTTGGCATTAAAGTCAGCATAAAGAAATCTGATATCTGACCTTTTTCAGGGTAATTGCTAAAGCTGTCCTATCTTTGATGAGAATTAATGTTAACTGTGCAACTTTAGCCTGCTACTGTTTTATGAAGCTTGCAAGGATGGATGGAACACCTCAGCGAAGCCAGTCGTGTGAAGCATATTTAGAAATGGTTAATAATTTATAAATAATGTGCATTATTTCAATTTAGTTTCTGTATCATGGCAGAGGAGACTTTGAAATAGCTCAAATCAGATGTCTCTGCCTCAACTCAGCATTTTCTTCAAGAAATGTATCATCTAAACTCAGTGTTTCAGCTGCAGGAGTGAGAAAGTATATGCAGAGTATGAAATTCACCATTTTAAAGCACCAAAGTCAGGTATCTAAACTGTAACAGTTCCCAAGTAGAAGAAAAAAATTAACAGCGCTGCATTTCTAGTAATCTTTGCATGGGATTGAAAAATAGACATACTCACTGGGCCCAAGGAAACATAGTTCTAAGCTATTTCTACCACTCCTTCCCAGAAACACTGATTATCTTTCAAGTCAAAATGATTCAAGACGGGAGAAATTGATCTCCCCTTCTTTAAAAATACACTGGTTTATAAAGATATATGATGAAAATGAATACTATATAATTTTAATCCAAAAAAGTATTCTTAGTTACCATTTTGTGTATTTTTTGATATTTTATAAGTTTTTAAAAACATAATATTTATATGCTATCTCTAAGTCACCAAAAGTATAAAATATAATTGCATTAAACTGCTACCTTGTTCACAATAGGAATATGAATCCCTGAGGAAATCAGTATAGACAGGAACTGCTTGCAAAGTATAACCAAATTAGTGCTTAAACAATTACCTCATTTTGAATAATTAAAGGTTTTAGTGAATTCTTTTTATCTCTGTAAGGATTTATACATCCCTATTCTCTGTATGTTTAAAATAAACCAGAAAGTATTTGCTAATAGGTAAAAAAAAAACTTGATATTGTTTAGGAATAAATGATGCAACTAAAGATAATTTAACAAAATGGGCCTCCCAGAAAATTTTGAAACTTTTCAGTAGGTAAGTCATGCTGCCATGGTACCAGCAATATAAATTAAAAAAAGAAAGAGAATGTTTATTTGTGCTTCCTTTGGTACAGTGCAGATACTGTATCTATTAAGTTAAAGTACACTTTCTGTTGTGGAATTCTAAATAGCTAAAAATAATCATGATATGTTTGAAATACGCACACATACTGAAATACAGAATTTAACACTTATTCAGCACACACAAATATAATTTATCTCTTATGTAACCCACATTGAAATATAACTGGAAATAGAAAAAGCAATAAAGCATACAATCTTTACCTTCAAAGAATTCTTATGAACTAAGAGGAGAATAATATAAACTGCAAGGAACTCACTTTATAACCATGGGTTGTATCTGGATGTCTCCCCAAAGCCTCATGTACACATAGGTGGGGCTTTTCAGAGCTGGCCAGGTCTAGGATGCGATACTGGAATTAAGGGTGCCCCACCCCAGTGTTGGCAGCATGCTCAAGAGGCTGGTGGCCTGGGTGGACTACAAAGGGACAGAAAGAAGGTCAGCTGCTGCTACTGTTTTCTGCTTTTGATGTCTCCTGCGTTCCACGCCATCAACTGTTGTTTCTTCTCTGTGATGCCCCTCTGCCATGCCATCCTGCCCGGGAGCCAGCTGATCATTGACTGAAACCTTTACAAACTGTGAGCAAAATAAACCTTTTCTTCCTTAACTTGTGGGTGTTGGGTATTTTGTCTCAACAATGAACAAAGTAACTAGGACAGTTGTGAATACAGCTCAGTATCAGACATAGTCATAAAAATGTAGTCTTGGTTTTAAAGAAAACGTTGAGTTCTTTTCTATTTCAGTACATATGGGAATTTATTTCTATATGTTATAGAGGGTATAATACCATTCTTACCCATTAAGACAATGAAAAGTTTTCTCAGGTCTGGTGGAACTCTTAGTCCACATGAGTACTATCTCCAACAGATATTTACATAAGGAAGTTGGTAAGGAGTAAGGAATTTATACCATCCCACCTGGGTAGCTCTGTTGACTGTTTTGTGTAACTGCCCTGAGACTATACATTTCTTCATATTTTACCATAAAAGCAAATTTTATGCTTGTCATGTTTAGCTATTTGTTAATGACTTTCTGTTATAATCTCACTGCTGTCAGGATCTACAATAAAAAAGTGGCTGGGAAATAGTTACATCTTATGATCACTGTTCAAGGTAATTTATGTGGAATCATTTATGAAGAAGCAATTTATACCAACCAAAATCCTTGGTAGGAAAGTTGCAATTTGCATTGAGATTTGGTCATTTCTTACAAATTGAAGTAAGCATTTTGGAAATATGTTTATGATTTCTATTTTGCTACTTCATGCATGAGAAAGCAGCCAGCTAATCCCAACACGGGTCTTGGGTTAGTTATTGAAGTCCTCACGTAACCTTATTACAAGAAATTTTTCTTCCACAGCTTTGATGCTAAAAAATAAAACACTAGTGAGACAGAGGAGATAGGAAACTGAAAAGTGATTTATTCAAAGAAAAAACATCCATATAAATTCACTGACCAGCTGTGGTTGGGCTGTTGACTAAAATCATAGGGTTTTTAATCCAGTTACTTAGTTCATTAAAGCAGACACTAAGCAACCCAAAATACAGTAGTTCAGCCTAACTTAGTATGCTGCTTTCACCACCAGTACCCACATCTTTGCCCCAAATCTGACACTTGTTCAATATCTAACCAAATTCCACAAACCAATTTCCAACTTTGGAGATGCTATCTTTGTACTATGTTTATCTACAGATTGTAAACTCTGAGTTTCCAAGTCAAAAGTCTTACATATGCCTTCAATTGAAAGAAATATGATACCTTGCTTAATCTGTAAGGAGTTTTCAGCTTGCACAGATTTGTTTCTTTTGGTATGGCATTCTGAGTCAGAGAGAGCCTTCTTTTAATCCTTTTTCTTAGGGAATAAATTATATAAAGTTTGGCTCCAAAAAATGGTGATACTGTAGGTTTCATCTTAATTATATGTTAAGCATTCTGATTATAAAAGAAATTAACTCTTGCTGTAGAATCGATCTGGTCTTGCCACCTAAAATAGGACACCATTGTCAAAACAAAATCTGATGTATCTATTTGATTTATACACTGGGGACTGGCACAAATTTTTACAAGTAGCCTTCTAATTTTTAATACTGCAAAATATGATTGAAAAATACAGTGTTTAAAATGAAAGAATATTATAATGAAAGACATGTTACTTTAACATCCTTAAAATATACCCCAATTCTAAAACATTTATCAGATTATCCTTGCTGTTTCTTGAAGGAGTTTAGAAGTCCTCTTTCATGAGTCTTTAGTTGCATTGTCCTGCCTGGTTTAATGTACCGTGTATTCAAAACTTTTACTTTCATGGTCATTTTGAAATTGAAGAGACAAAGTTTGCATTGTAACAGATCTACTCAAAAATAAGGTGGATAAAGGGGTGTGGTAGGGCATGCCTTTAATCTCAGGACTGGGGAGGCTGGGGTAGGAGGATCACTGTGAGTTCGAGCTCAGCCTGGGCTACAAGGTGAGTTCAAGGCCATCTGAACTGCATAGCGAGACCCTGTCTCCAAAAAAAAAAAAAAAAAAAAAAGGTGGATAGGAACATACAATGTTTTGACAGAAATTGCCATAATTGGTTCATCAATGAGGTGTAATGAGAAATACAATGAATATTTTAAAATCTTCTTATAGTAAAAGGCGCATTTCCATTGAGCCCCCTTATGATATTTCAAATATTACCTTTCACTTTGAACACATTTATCCCATCATTTTTGGTAATGTCTCTTTACTATAAGTTTATGTAAACATTCATAGTTTGATCAGTAATATCATGTTACAAAGGTCCCTCAAGAAGTTGATTAATTATGTAATATTCTTGCTTTTTGTTTCACTTTACTTTCTTTTCTTTTTTTTTGTACCAGGGATTCAACTCACGATCTCACGGTCACTATGCAAGCGCTTGAACCGCTGAGCTAAAACCCCGGCTCTTTATTCACTTTTATATTTAGATGAATTCTTTATCCATATTTTTGTGTTTAGATGAACTCCCTACTTAAAGCTTGAGAATATTCCTGTACATGTGTCTGTTTTTCCTGACTATTGATTTCCTTAGCAAATCATTTTCAGTGTGAAATTAGTCCTTACTAAAATTTTTTCTAGGTTTATTTCCTTGAAAGCATCATAGAGAATATATTTTTAAACATTTGGCATCATTTTTCATATCATTTTATAACATGACTGGAGCCAATTCTTTTTAAAATTTTTACAAATATAATGAAAATTATATTTTAACATTACTTATATTTGCATTTTGATTTTAAATTGCATATTTTCTCATATATACAGATTTCCTAACTGAATCATATATCAAAGTATTTTCCTTTGCCTTGATTTCTCTTCACCAATTCTTCTAAATCACTTTATACATTTTAACCATTAATGATTTCATTTACTGTAATGTTTTGTCTTTAATTTAATGATAATGTACTACAGATTTACAATTTTAGTAAAACTTAATTTTCATTTTTTTGTCATCTCACTTTTTTACTTTTTAATTTACTTATGACCTCTTTAAGAATCTAGATTAAGAAATATTCTTGAAATTGACCCTAGGGATACATACACAGTTCCCCCCTAACACACACACATTTAGTTTTCTTTGTGCTTTCATAATTTACTACCGATTTCATATTATCATAAAATGATGAATCTATTAGACATTTTTGTTACTGGGACAAAATATCCCATACCCACAATTTAGAGGTTTATTTTGACTCATGCTGTCAGAGTGTTTAGTTCAGAGGGCTAACTCCGAGGCAGAATGGACAGGGCAGAACATGGCAGATGGAAACTGTTCACCCCAAGAAGCAGAGAGCAAAGAGAGAATCAAGAGGCAAGAGCACACCATCCCAAGTCAGGTCCTCAGTGACTACCACCTCTGATCAGATTCCGCCTCTTAACATCACAGTCAGCTAAGAACTCATCAATGAATTGATCCACTGATGAGTATGCACCTAAATGATCTGATTACCATCCAAAAGCCTAATTTGTAAACATAAGGCTTTTGGGAGATATTTTAGATTTATACCACAACAACGCAAATTTTACTTATTACCTTTTCAGGGGAAAGGGACAAAATGTTTTTAACAGTATTGACAGTTCAAATAAATTCTTAGAATATGTAAGAAGTGCTATAAATTTAATGTCAATTTTATATTATTTTTATGTCTCAGATTACTAAGGTTGATCTGCCATTGAAAAGAGATAGTAAACATTTAATCCAAATTAGATAATGAATTAAACTAAACCTAAAGACCCCCCACCAGTGTTAAAGAACAGCCCTTCAAGGTTATTATGGACCCATTTGTTTTTTTTTATAAAGGAAGTGGCTTTATAAAAAAGTGCTTGAGGGCTGGGGTTATAGCTCAGTGGCAACAGCAAGGTTGTGAGTTCAATCCCTGGTACCAAAAAAATACTTGAAAATCTGTACCATTAGTGATATCTCACGTGCTGCCAAAGTATTTCCTTTTTTATTTGAGATTGTCCGTAAACTCACTTACCTTAGTACTCATTGTGGCTACAACTTTTAATTTCATGACAATGCAATAACTGACTTTTTATATGACATTTTTCTTATTTTTTAAAAAATGACAGTGGTTAAGGTTTGATGACATTTATCAGCTACCTAATTAAAATGTGGACACTTTTATAATAATTGCAAATGTGACCTTCATTTGTGTATTTTTGCTTGCTGGCATGTTTAGTCAAATGTCACAAAGAACCCTAATCTATCAATCCACATAACGTTTAATTACAGTGTGTTGAGAATGTTCCTTCCTCAGTTACCAAGGTATGTAAAGTTATATAACCTGCTGGAGAGGAAGCAGCTATAGTTCCAATACCCTAATGAGCAGGGATTGCAAGACTGTGTCTACAAGCTGCCAAAGCAACTAGCTGCAAGGTGAAAATTCACTTAATTAACGACTTGGTTTGCCAGAATGCCAATCTCTTAACTTTTTTCTTGCTCTGTACAAACAAAACTTCACACAGACTTGATTGTTTTGACTTTCTATTAAAATAGCTCAGATCTCTCCTCCCACCTTCACAGCTTTATATTTAATTGCTTAGGTGAAATCTCCCTCTGGGTGTTCCACGGGTATCAACTTTAACCTTAACCTCAACAAGGTCTACTTTCTCTAGACTCACAGGCACTGCCATAGCAAACTTTCTCTTAGCCAATTTCATCCCAGACCTTTTTGGGCAATGTTCCATAATTTCATGGAAATATTTCTCAGTATGGTACAGCACATACCTGCCCCAAATTCCAAGATCATTTCTTTAAAATCTTTAAGGCTGTGTAAACTTTTCTTTTGAGACTCAAGACCCTTTTTAACTGTTTGTCTAAATTCACATTTTGTATCATGTGTTCCATTTCTCAAAGATGATCCATCAATAATCAATTACCTGTAGTATCTCAAATGAATCAGGCCATGTTTCTTTCTAGGCCTTTGTACTGATAATTTTTCTAGACTGGCAATTTTTAATGATGAAGTAATAAATATTTTACAAAAATGTAATTTAAGGGTTTTCCACTGATGTATTGAGATTCATAAAATTGAAGACTGTGAAATATTCTAATTTAAAGTATATTTAATACATAAATTAGTTTGTATATTTAAAAATTTTCCTCCTATATTAAGAATTTTTTCATATATTAACTAAGGTTAATGAAATTCCCTGAAAAGTTAGTTGAGGATATTTGTATTATAAAACTTATAATTTTATTGTAATATCATATTTCACTAAGATTTTTATATCAAAACATTCACTATTTTAATGTAAAATCAAAGACATAAGTGAAATTATAGAACATGGAGGTATAAAAAAAAACATGGAGGTATAATTCTAGAGATTCAGAAATAATCTTGAAGGGATGGGCATTTAGCTCAGTGGCTCAAGTGCTTGCCTGGTAAGCCCGAGGTAATGAGCTGGATCCCCAGTATCAAAAAAAAAAAAAAAAAAAAAAAAAAAAAAAAACTTGAAGACCACAAATTGATTTAAAATATAGCAGCTTTTAATAAATTGTACTTTTCCTAAATAGCATGATTCCCTCCTTAAAAAGGTGAACCAATTTTAAGATTTACATATGTTTGAAACTAAGGAATACATTTGGTGAGTTCATTTTTCTTAAATCAATTAATTCAATGCATTTTCCAAAAGAATATACCTTTCTAATATAATATTAAAAAGAAGTTAAATATTTATCTATGTTTGGTTTTCTTTATGCTTCTCATTCAATAAAGAAAAACTATAAAAAGATGACCAAGCATAAAAGAAAGAAGTTTGGGGCAATTTTTTCAAGGTATTTTCTGATACATGCTCCCCTTAAGTTTTCACAGATGAAGCAAAAGGACTTCAAACTCAATTTAAAGTTGACTAGTATTTCTCATTTTAAGCAAGGGGACATATTCTTTAGTAACTGAGGAGTTACTGTAGCAGGGATGAGTGAGTGAAAATAGTGGAAAAAAAATTAAGAATTAGGTAGCATTTCATACACTGGAAAAAAATCCAAATACAACATGAAGTTAAATTTTAAGAATTTTATCAAAGCCGAAAGGAATATAAATTTTAGAGGCAAAAAAAATGTGATAACTGTCCAGCTGTCTATTATTTCTATGGTAAGATGTACATTACTTCCTTACATTTCTTTTTCAGCATTATGTGGTACATTCTGTAATTTACACTACTGCAACTAAAAATATTTGTAAAGATCTTGTTTCTGATTCTTATGACCTATTTTCCTCAAGTTTAAATCCTAACTCTATCATTTATTACTTGTCTGACATTGAATATATTACTTAATTTCTCAAATTTCTCCATAAAATTGGGGCAATATTAACTTCTTCACAATGGCTGCTCAGAGAATGGGAATATGTGAATTTTCAAGTATGCTGGTAAAAGATAGGCAGTCTACAAATTTTAACAGTTTTTTATTATTGTTTCTAAATCTTACATTTCTATGACAGTTTACAGTCAGTGATATATATTTATGATTACATTCCTTGTGGGGAGTTGCTGCATGTACATAAATTCCTTTTTTATCCTCTCTCTCTCTCTCCCTTCACCTTCCCTCCATTAATTTTGTTTGCTTTCTTAGAACAGTAGAGATCCCTGGAGTTAACTAATACTATGTTGAATAGGGTTAGATTTGACATCATAATGTTGAAGAAACAATTTTGACTGAAAACATTAAGCCCCTAGGTTTGGGTGAAATTTCCATGGAAAAATGAGGCTCAGAAGTAACCTAATATATACTAATTAAAGGTCTGTGCAAATAAAATGTGAAATTGAGCTCCCTCAATAAAAATGCTCCCCACTTATAAAAGAACAGATTTTTTCATAACTAAAAGATGAGAAAATACCCTGACAAAATTTCATTTTTTTCCCATTGCAATTGAGGAGAAATTTAATCTGACCAAGAGATCGTTGAATAAGAACTTTAATAAGTGCATTTCATAGTGTTATTAAAGTACATAAAGTGTTGTAGTAGTTATATTGTTTCCTCAAAGGAGTCCTCATTAGAATCTGAACAAATGGGGAAGTTCTCATCTTCTGAGGTAATGTAAAAGTTGAATTAACCCCCCAAAGAGCCTATTATATTGTCTCCTAGGTGATCAGTACCAAATAAGCATTGTTTAAAAGAATAGAAACTTAAAAGCCGAATGATTTTTTAAAAACTTTTCAGCACAAAAAGAAAGACAAAATGACAATTTGCCTATGAGTTATACAATAAATCAAAAAGATACTCCTGTATAAGTTCTGGAACTTATAAGTCCTAATGAGGACTGATAGGACTCCATATAAGACCTATTCTTAGAAGCATTCACTTCTATAGTGCTATTGTTTTATTGCCAAAATGCTTTTAATTTCTATTTTCAAATAGGCTCCACAGCCTTATTTTATGGCTATACATTAAAAAGCAGCTTTATGATAATAAAATACAATGAAATATGATGATTAGGCAGTGTTCATTACATGAAAAATTTGATAGAATGACAATCGATGCTGGAGACTGAAAATAAGTTACATCAAGGGAAACTTGAAATTTTCCATGGCAAGAAGGTATAGAAAGTATGCAAGAACTGAAAGTTATATCCAGGAAATAAAATAAGGCATATGTATGGAAAGTTTTTCATTCTTTTGACTGTACATAGAAGATGAATCAAGAGCACAGAGACAGTTTACCAAGTTGTGGTAAGATTTCCCTACAGATTAGTTCTTATAAAAGAACAATTAATATTTATATGATTGGATCAATTTTGCATGTCTATATCTGGTAATCTAAGCAACTCTTTTGAAGATAAAATGCAATAATACAACCATTGTTAAATTCCTATCATCTTGTTTTGAAAGCCTATATTGTTATTGTTTTGGGTTTTTTGTTGTTCTTGTTGTTTGTATGTCTCTTTTTTTCTGTTCTCTTTAAAATAAAATTAAAAAAAAAAAAGATTTCCCTACAGATTGCCCAGCATAGATACTACTCCAGCATTATGATGACATTGAAAGGTAAACAATATAAGGTAAATAGTTAGACTCTGCTCCATTTATAATCTGGTTAGCTCCACGTTTCAGCAAAGGTGTGGGGAGAAACTATTCAGGAATTTAACCACTGAGAAGTCATGAGTGAGAACTGAAGTTATATATGAAAGGTTTAATCATCACCATTACATTTATTTGACATGGTTTCTACTGGCTCTGGTTAAGGTTCACGGAGATAAACTATGTACTTGAATATAAATTATATTTATATTCATATATATTATATATATTTTTTATATATATACTTTTTTCTTTTCCTCTTCAGCTTACTTGCCACTACAACTCCTTAATTAGAAAGGTTGACTTTGTGCCAAGATGGGATTGTGAATTATTTCTTCGTACATTTTGTTTCTCTTCTGTTTAAAACTTTCTGTTTAGAACTAAAGCGTAAGCCCCGAATCTCAAATGCATCCTCACCGCTAAGAATAATTTTAGTTATATAACTTATAATTGACATTTTTTAGAAAAACATTTTAAATGCTAAAATTAAAATATTTTCTTCTGGAATATAAATATTATACCATACTTTTCAAAGATGAACAGATCCTATTTTTATGGTCACCATTTAAGGCAATAAACAAACATTGATTATTTTCTCTTTTTTTAGAAATCTACTTACATACATTCTTTATAACTAGTGATACTTCGTTATTTCTTCCCTGGTTAAATTCAGTATTTGTATTGATACTTTTGAATCAAATGAAGAGCTACTGTCATTCCACACCATTTAAAAATTCATATCTGAACATGCTTGACAGTCACCGCCAACTCAGAATCCTTAGATTGTTACATCTATATATTTTCTGAGAGCTTGCTCCAAGAAGGATTTGTCAATCAGTACCCAGGTTGTGTTTCATTTTTCTGGAATTGCAAAATAAATTAAAGGAAATTTCTTAACCTGGGTGTATTGACAGTTTGAAGTATTTAAATATCCTTTCACATAATTGTGCCCATACATTTGAAAAAATTCAGGTTATTAAGGTCCATGGCTTTCACTAGGTTTTCACAGTAACTAAGTCTATACACAAACAGGATTCCTAGCATTTTAAACACGTGTTTATTGACATACAATTTTTTTCAATGTTAAAAATATACTGATGCACTTTGAACTTGTCAAAGTTTACTGAACAGCACTGGGTGCCAAGTTCCAGGAGCTTGACCAGTGCTCCAACTTAATATGGTTAAAGGAACCCAAGCAACGTTTGGATATTACAATCTTAAAAAGTCATTTTTATGGTAAAAATATTATCAATGTACCTTAAAGCAAAATGTTTTGTAAGTCAACTGTATCAAGAAACTTATGAAAATAGGAATTTTATGAAATCTAAGCACCATCTAACCTATTACTTCAGTGTCTAAGTACATCTCTAAGACAAATAGTCACTGAAAAGATTTTTTGTTTCTTAAACCAGGCATGGTGACTTGTCCCTATAATCCCATTACTCTAGGAGGCAGAGTTAGGAGGATCACAAATTCAAGCTCAGACAGCTTAATGACTTAGGCAGACCCTGTCTCAATTTTCAAAAATATGGCAGGTGCTGTAGCTCAGTGCAAAGGCTCTATAGTCAGTCCCCAGTTCTTGGGGTGTGGATGGTGGGAATCCTTGTTGAGTGCTAAGGATGTGTGAAACCTGTATTAGGGACTACAGTGAAGAAGCCATACTTAGTTCCTGTGCTCATGCAGACTATAGTTTATTCTACTTATGAATTTTATTATGACTAAAACATATTGTTTAAAATAACTTCTAAGCAGACATTTTCCAGAAATATCCACTAATTTTTAATGAACACTCAAAATATCGTGTATATCGATTTCTTAAGGTGTTATTTGTGTTTTCCATGGAGTCCTTTCCTGGACTGGACATTCAGGGTCATCTATAAATTAAGCATACCCTATTGCCAAGGTTTATCTCCAAGTTTTTCCTACTGTGTTCTCAACATACTTTCCTGAAAATTGTACTCTTTAAACTCATTACTGACAGTGGTATAGTGTGTTCCTGACATAAAGTTGAACCACCACCACCCTGAAAAAATCACACAATAACAATTTTACTTGTAATTTCTGAGTAAAGTTTAAATAATTTAAAGCATTATTTTTTATTATAGCAGTAACATATATATTATGAAACAGAAATGTAAATTTCTTAAAATTTTAAGATTTCCCATGAGATTTAAAAGTGGGTCCTTGGGGTGAGCATCTTTGGAAATTCTGAGCTATGATTTTCCCAATAAGACAAGAATCTCATTCTTAAGATCCAGTTTACCCACTTGTTCATGACCCAAACTTTATTTCTCATTTAAAATGCCTTAAAATGCCTTTCTCTTCCTTCCAGCTAAATTCAACAATCTCTTTTTAAGTCTAATTCTCATCTTTTATAATTGATTAACTCTTTATATTATTTATCATATTCTCTTACTTTCAGCTTCTTCAGTACTAATGGATAATCTGGTTTGTCATATATTTGCAGATTATGTATCAATAAATGTAAGCATCTAGAATAAGACAGTTTAGAGACAACAGTTAAAGAAACTACCAGTAGTTTATCTGGTAGACGAGAGAAGAGACAAAGTTGTTTTAAAGATTATGGCAGTCCTGTAATATTCATGTACAGACTTCATCTTGAAAAATCACCATGTTCCTCCCCACACATATACAGCAAAACCTGTGGGTAGTTTGAGTGTAGGAAGAATCAGTGTTCATCAAATCTGTGAGCTAGGGGATAGCGGACGTGCTTACCACAAGAGTGGCAGCTGAGCTGCCTGGTGAACCAACGAGGGAGAAGATAATAGGTTTGTGGTAGACTGCATACCCTCTGAAAATTTAAAATTTTGCATAGACTGCTTTTTTGCCAATTGTAGGGATTTTATTCTTGGCCACATAGTGATATAATGAGAACTTCTTTTTAGCAGTGAACTAAATTTAAACATTGGTATAAGACCTTTTATATGTCACTTACTCTATCACTCAGCCACCTCATATTTCTAGTAGGAGCGAAAATCTCATTTTATAGTTCTGCAGTAAGAATTTGAAGAAATAATAAATGTAAAACACTTTCAGCAGAAGTAATAGTTGGTATACAGAAAGTAAGCAATAAATCTTTACTATTACTACTATTATTATTTTAAGAACCTAGAAAGTTAACTAGGACTGAATTTTGAATCAGACAGTCTAAATATATATGTCAAAATAATGACTGTTAATACACTTGGCTCCACAATGAGAATTTGGAAGTCTTAATGTTACATTAGTGAGGCCTTTAAAGTCCAGCTACTCTGACTCAAAATCAAAATTGTTTGTCACATAAATTCAGCCTGAACTTTAGCAAAAATGAACAGGTACCCTTTAACAGAATGATATATGCAATTACTTTTTCTCATCTCTTTGCCCTATGTATTAATCAAAAACATGGGAATTACTTACAAAAACAACTTTTCTTATGAATAGGTATATGTTTATAGACAAAGTACTTACAATGCAATATTAAAGTTAATATAGAGTAATAAAATGCTTTGTGAACTTGCACTAAGTGATTAAGCATTAACAGTCATTTTCTTTTTATCATAAGTCATGAAAGATAGTTCTGTTTTACTTCATAAAAACACATTTCCAAAATTAAATCTACGCAGTTACAGTCTCTCCAGTTACCTAAGAATGATTTGAGGATGAACCAAATCATAGTCATTAAATTAACTTGCAAAAACTCTTTATAAATTTAACAAATGGGAAATTAAAATCATTGATAAGAAAATGACTTTCAAAACCATGAAATGTTTACTAATTTAGTTGCTTTTGAGCTCGCTGGTGTTCAACTTCATATCATAATTAATAAACTGATTTATTAGTTTATTACCCCCCCTTGGAGAAGCTCTTAGAATGCGTAATTAAATAACAAGTTGCTTTCGCAACTTGGCTTTTAACTTATAAATTGCAATTTGCCTTTATCTTCCTGTTATATGATCACAATGACTATGAATATGAGGAAATAATTTTAATTTATTTATAAGCATTCAATAGGGCAGTTACTTGTTTGCACCATTTAGTGAGGGATAATCTGAACAAATCACTCCGAGAGCAGAGACACAAGCTTCTTAGATGTTCAGAAATAGAAAAATTTTAAAGCATACTGTATGCTTTAAAATTGCTTAATTATACAAATTGCTTAACTGTATACAAAAATTGTTTAACTGTAGTTTTAGAATAAGAAATAGCCATAGACCTATACCTAAATATTACTCAACATCGATTAACATTTCTCAACATTTGAAAAAATTCAAAAAAAGAAAAAATCTGAAAACTTGTGTATTTATTCAGGGCATATTAAAGATTGTATCTGAGACTCATTACTGTTGACAACTTTTTCATTGATTGCAACAGTTTTATGAAATAGATCATTTTAACAGAAGACTTTATTAAGTAAAACATTACCCAGGACTTGAATACTATATATGCTAATGCGTTCATTTGCAGAGAATAAGCATTCCAACTCAATGTAAATAAAACAGTGAAGTCACATATTTATATAAGTAAACTACCCAAAGATAGAGTTGTGTAAGGGTAACCTTCTTAGGGCTGTATAACTGTCACGGAAAGCTCAGTTACTATTTATTCTCTGATTGATAGGGCTGTCTGTAAACACATTTTGTACACATGTAACATTATATTTAATATAACAACAATGTATGGAGTAATTAGGTACATTTGTATTTATGGATCTTAAAGTAATCCATGAAGTATAAAATGTCATGAGTGAGAAGTGGTACAATTAGCACTGTTATTCAATTTGAAGTGTTTTGGCAAAAAAATCAATTCTTTTATACCTGACATTTGCTCCCTACTAAAAGAAGAAACAATTGTAGTTTTGAATTTAGAAGCACACCCTCAACACTACCCATTTACTTGTCTAATGAAATAAAATTTTCAAGAACATTTTTAATTTTTTCCTGAGAATTAAAACTTTTTGACTAAATGTGCCAAAAATTATTACCAAACTCCTGTAAAGTAGCTTTTAATATGGAAAATTTCAGTGGCGGATACAAACTTCAAATATGTCAGTTTTGAAATTGAGACATTGGTATAACATCATTTCCTGTCTTAATTTTACATTTTCACATTTGTAATTTTTATCAAGCCAATTTGGTTTAAACAGCTTCATAATTAAAAGCAAATAAAAACTAACCATGATTAAATATCTTTTATTTTTGTGAAAAAGAGATGCAGATCATTTGTAACAATGTCAAAAATTTAAATTTCCATGTGCAATTTGTAAATACACTAGTTGAAAAGACATTGATGAACTTCAGAATAGGTTGTTCTCACCACAAACCTTACCCTTTTGAATACTAAATTGTCAAGAATCACAAAGTACACTGAATATAATCACAACCAAAAATTGCTTAATTAAATGTGTCTAATTTCTAGTAGCAATCATCAAATTTGGCTACTTGAGAATTGGAATGGTAATTCCTGCACTGGAGGAAAACATTCAAAAAGTGAATTTGAAAGGTTAATATTTTGGTTACATATGAATGATGGGCAAATTTCGAAAATAATACTATTTCCTGGAAGAAGGAGGAAGTTTGCTTATACTTCATCTTCATCTTGGAGAGCAAAAGCTGTGACTGCTACCTGCATGTTGTTAGTCACTGGAATGAGGTCAAAGTAGTGTTCTGAATATGCAAATAAAAATATATTTTAGCACCCACTGTTAGTATTATTTTTTAAATTGGTCATTTAATTTCCTGTAGTAAGGTGTATATCCTTCTACTCTCTTGGGCATAACACTGGGTTATAACAGCTCATTCCATACTATTCTAATGTAAATTTGTACTTTAGCACGCTAGTAGCCAGCACTGCCTTTGAGGCTGTACCTAGGGAAATGGGAAGCAATATTTCTGTTTACCCACTTGGTATGAAGAAGGGCCAGGTGTGCGCACATGTGCAAAAGAGGCAAACTGGGATTTTTACCCACATAATGCTCCAATTAACAGGTTTTGTGTATGTTTACTTAGCATCACAGGGGGTAAAGTACACCCACACCACTCTTCTGTTATGTGTTTTACCATAATGAAATGTGGGTGTTACAATAGCTGTGCCTGGGGAAAGCAAAAAACACATCTGCGCTTTCACATGCTGGGCAGAGGAACTGCAACGTGTATATAGGAGCTCCAAAGCAGCAACAGGTGAGTTTTACCTGTGAAATGCTCATTGCTAAGTTTATGTGCATTTAGAACTTGTTTTTTTAAAAAAAAGTTTTGATTTTTCTGTTAGAAGTAGCTCCACTCAGTACAGCAGCACATGAAAAACCAAATTTGTAAGTTATGGAGGAAGTTAAAAGTGAATCATTAGATTTTTCATCCATGGCTGATGAAGATGATAATGACCTTGATATTGGTCATGTAGCCAAAGTTCCTGTGACAGTGAAATGCAGCTAGAATTGACTGATATAGACACAATGAATGCAGACCTCCTTGATTCAGATAAAGAAGAACAAAGCATAGAGTCCAGTCAAAATAGCACAAAATGGTCATGAAACCAAATGGAATGATTCCATGTTAGACTTAGGTCCAAAAATACAGTAAGGCTGATAGGGGTGAAACTTAGTGGATGAAATGCCAGCACCACCATTCAACTTTGGAGATTGTAACGGAGGCAATGCTACAAGACATTGTGAAATACTCAAATGTTGAAAAACAAGTAAAATGTTTGATATGCACTAAAAGCCACATTCAGAAATATATTTATTATGATACCTCACTAGCTGAACTGCAAGCATTCATAGGTTTGATGTAAAATTTTCTTGTGGTAATTGCAGGAATCTAAACGACTTACGGAAAAGTGATGGGTGTGATCCTGAGGTTGGTAGAATAAGGATGACACTGAGGATATTTGGTTTCCTTCAAAATTGCCTGAGGTTTGATGACAAAAAACACCAAGAAAAAAAAATTGATAATCCAGATGCTGTGCATTCATTGAGAGATTTGTAACTGTCAATTTACATGCTGTCTGAATACATGACTATTAACATCTTGAAGCAGTTCTTGGTTGCTGTAGCTTCACGTGGTATATACCCCAAAACAAAACAAACAAAACAAAACCCTTCAAAATATGGCATAAAAATGTATGTAGTAGATGCCAAGACTTACTATGTTTTCAGGTTAGAAGTGTATCCTGTAACTCAGCCGCCGAGTCTTTACCTGTGTATTAATAGACCAAATGATGTGGTGAACAGACTTCTTCCCATCTCCCAAACTGATCGGAATGTGACATTTGACCATGGATTTACCTATTTGAAATTGATGTTACATTTGCTAATACAGCACAAGTTGACAAGCATAGAAACTGTATGCAGGAACAATGCAGAAATTCCAAATAAAATGTTACAATTTCAAAACAGAGAACTGTATAGTATAATCTTTGGATTTCAGAAAGATATAACATTGACCTTATATATGGCAAAGAAAAACATTCTGGTATTTCTGATGTCAAGACTGCACCATGATGGAAATATTGATATGGAGACATCAACAAAATAGAAGACTAAGGTGGAAAATGTCTACAACAAAACCAAAGGTGGACTAGATGTTATTGAAGAGCTATAAAGCAACTGTAATGTTACTTAAAACACAAAGCATTGACTAAAGGTTGTGTTTTATTTAATCCTAAACATGTGTGGCATACTTTGATAGTTCACAAAAAAAATAAATACAAAACTCCACAGAGAAATTTTCTTAAAGGATTTGGACTGGAAGCCCTGAAAGTCATTTACAGCAGAGGAAATACAAAATGTTTCTGCCCTGGGAACTATGCAAAAAAATTGTGGAACACACTGGTGACTGACAGGTGAATAAACAAGCATGTATCTCAAAAATCTACTATGACAATAGGAAAGCTGAAAAGATGTCAAATGTACCCTCAAAAAAGGACAGGAAAACAAAACATACATGCCATCAGTGTAAGTGATACTTGTGTATGGAACATGCAATTTTCATGTGTGAAGATTGCCTTGGGTGTAACAGTTGAAGCAAAGATTATTTCTGTAGTAGACTTCGGTTGTTTTTACATTGTATTTCATACAGCTTTTTATTTCTAATGTTTTCTTCCAGGTTTTGCAAATAAACAGCTGATGTGAAAATGTTGATGTCTAGTCTAAGCATTCATTTTGTGTTTGATATTTTATTGATATCTTATTTTCCTAAGTGCACATTGTACAATATAGTAGGAAGATCCTGTTAAAACAGGAAGACAAGAGAGTTGAAAAGAATGGCCTGCCACACAGGAAAGGAAAGCAAGCAAGCACATGTGCTGTCAGTATAAAAAAGACATGTGCATGAAATATGCAGGTGTTGTGTGTGAAGACTACCTTAGCTGTGAGACTCGAAGCAAAGTTTATTGTTGTGGTAGGGTTGTATTGGCATTTTCAATGTAGTTCATATAGGAATTTAACTCTGATGTTATCTTTTAGGTCTTATAAGTACACAGATGATGTGAAAATGTTGATGTTTATGCTAAACATGCAATACATATTAAGAATTTAATATTTATTGATATTTTATGTTCCTGTTAATTACACAGTGTATAACATCGTAAGAACCTCCTGACAAAACAGCAAGACCTGCAAGACGTCAAGTATACCCTACAAAAGAGCCAGGAAAACAAAACATTTGTGCTGTCCGTAAAAGGGATACTCGTGTATGGAGCATGCTGCTGTCATGTGTGAAGACTACCTTAGGTGTGACATCTACAGTTTTTTTGTAGTGTTCTATTGATATTTTTGTTGTTCAAGAATTGATTTCTCTTGTTGAAAATTTTGATGCTTAACAAAAACTCAATAAATATTAAAAATTCAATATTTTAATTGTTTTTCTGTCAAGTACTTTTTAGTATAATAAAACTCATAAAATTAATAATTTATCAATAGAAATACTCTAAAGAATGAAAGTGAGTATTATACATCAACAGTAACGTACTTTCATGACAAAAAAAGAAGCACTTTTCTTCATAAATTCAGCAGTTTTTCCAGTAGAGGGCACTGCTGCATATTTATGCCAGCCCCATTGGACATTAAAATTTGACAGGAAAAAAAAAGTTAATAGGACAAATGCTATTTGTCTATCAATGAGACAAATAAATGGAGCCCATAGAGAGAACAGAGGTGAGTGGTAGGAAAAGGAGAATGAGAATAATACTCTACTTTTAAGTAACAATATTAACATATTTTAGTCTCAGTATGAGTTGTATAAAAATCATCATACAACCACTTTCTCCTCCCAAGAAAGTTTTATGAAGTTAAAACCCACTTGACAACTACAGGGAAAAGTGCTTTTAGAGAGAATTAATTCTATAATTGGCTTGCAAAAATTGGATATTAATTTTGAAACATACTTCTTTAAATTTTAAATTGAAAATTCCTTCTACTGAAATCCCTTCTTTTGACATTTTTGCCTATATATGGGAGAATTAGTTTCTTCTTCTCTAGTCCCACAGGATTCTGTGTATGTCAATAGTTGCATGATTTAAAGATGTACTGAACTGAAGCCTTTATTAGCTGAGAGACTTTTTTTTATTCATTATTCTGTTAATATGTGTTTGGCACTGAGTATTTGCTCAGTAAACAAGTACTGAATGACTAAACAGTGAACCAATGAAAATTAAAATCATTTAAGAGCCAAGACAATTTCTACCTAGAAAACCAAATAAAAATGTCAGTTTTATGAAGTGATTAAGAGAACAATAGTATTTTCTGCAAATTACCTTATTCAGAAAAGCAAAGAATTCATTGCAATATACGTTTTGATAATTTTTACTGTACCTCTTTTTAACATTAAAGTATTTCCTTTTCTTCTGATTTGTTTTAAAATATGAATACAAAAGGAAAATATTAAGACTGTGTCCAGAACATTCCTGCAGTGGAAACTTTATTCAAAGCTTTATAAATAGTAAAGTTTATCATTAGTTATCATAAAGCAAGACATTAATATTTATCATTACTTAGCATAAGACAGTGATTCAGTATTCTGCTTATAAAATTCATAAATATGCTAGGTATATATACACACGTATATCATGTATGTATCTCACATATGTATTTATACATATATACACAACTTTTTGAGAGCATAGATGCATCTGTATTTTTTTTTTTTTTTTTGCGGCACCGGGGATTGAACTCATGACCTTGCACTTGCCAGGCAGGCGCTTAGGCCACTGAGCTAAATCCCCAGTCCTGTATCTGTATTTCTACCTATCTAATCTATGTATAAATGCCCAAAGAAACTACTATTAAATTTTAATGCAACTATTTTAAAAATAGCTCCTAAAATAATTTTTGGAATAATTATTTCCTTGTTTCTTTCACTTATGTTTTTTGTCTTATTTCTTAGTTTTGGGTATGTAACCCAAGGTCTTACGCATACTAACCCTACGCTACTTCTGAGCTATATTTCCTAGCCTCTGTCTTGTTTTTAAAATATGTGAAGTTTTCATTTGCTAAAAACTCTTGAGTAAACATTAATACAATGCACTTGTATGCTTCTTTAAATAGATTACATATTTACCTTAATTTTTAAAAAGTCACAAAACCTAATTCTGAATAGTATGATTAAAAGATCTTTAATCCACCTAATTACTTAATGCTTAGAAATCGGAATCTCAGGAATTTTTATATTGTGCATGATTTTCCATTGTTAATGGTCAATTAAAAAATCTAAAATGAAGATGGTCATAGTCAAAAAGCAAGATGTTTTACTCCTAATGTCATTGGAAAGGGGAGACTATGCTTTAACACAAAAAATGTTATCACTCAAGGCAAGTCTTTTTATGTCCAAGTATCATGCCAGTGACACAGTATAAACCACTTAGTATGGCCATGAGAATGATCAATTTAGAGTGACTCAGCTACAGAGCATCTGCAGAGATTTAATGGATTGGCCACAATTTCCTTCTGATGGCTCTGCTAAAGCATGGTTAATTTATTTCAGGTCTGCAAATATGACCCACGCTGAAGACCTCCAACTGTAAGAGTCAACATTAATGCAACCCAATCACTAGTAAATAGATAATTAAATTATTGATATTTTAAAGAAAGGTTTTTTGTTTTTTACATTTTATAATAAAATTAATGTAGTACAAGAGCACATATCTGGAAGACAAGTTTATTATGGGTATCCATATTCCTAATGGAACAAACTCTGCTCAGATCCATATTCCTAGTGGAACAGAAACTGCTCGTCTATGGCATTTAAGAGTGGAATGCTATATGAAAATGGGAAATTAAGCCAGGCGTGGTAGCTCACGCCTGTAATCCCAGCACTCAGGAGGCTGAGACAGATGGATCGTTGTGAGTTCAAGACCAGCCTGGGCTACAAAGTGAGCTCAAGGCCAGCCTGAACGCCATAGTGAGACCCTGTCTCAAAAACACCAGGGCTGGGGATCTAGCTCAGTGGTCTAAGCTCCTGCCCGGCAAGCGCAAGGTCATGAGTTCAATCCCCGGTGCTGCAAAAAAAAAAAAAAAAAAAAGGGAAATTATGGAATGCATCAAAGCAAAATTGAAAATGCAGAAAACATGAAGCTAGGAATGTTGACCATCAAGTGTAATAATCATTTTCCCAGCCCTGGGACAAAATACCTGACACCCACCACTGAAAGGTGAAGAGGTTTAAAATGACTCACAGTTTTAGGGGATTCAGTCCATGGTCTGCTGGCTCCAAGGCAGATAATGGCAAGATAGAATACCATGGTAAAGGAAAGGCATTACCTCATAGCAGCCGAGTAGTAGAGAGCAAAAAGGGGAGGGCAATATCATCTCTGCAGGCTTTGCTTCAGTGAAACAACTTTTTTCCCAGGCCCCACCCTCCTAACATCACATTCCATCATAAACTCATCAAATGGATTAATTGACCAGTGAGTAGAGCACCCTTATAACCCAGTCACTCTCCAGAAACCCACTCTTAACACATGAGAATTTTGAGGGTCACTTTAGATCTAAACATAACACTAAGGGATGTCTACTCAGTCTCCTCTGGGGACAACTAGGGAGACAATGACCACTTCATGGCTCTCATTAAAGGACACAAGATGTCTTGTTTCTGGTGCTATAACTGGGGACAAATTTGTCTTATCAAATTATTAAAATGTTTGGCTTTGATCACTTAAAGTTTTTCTATCTCTAAGGTCTTTGAAACATGGGAACCCTATAAACAAAGGAGTGGATTGAAATTAGTTATATATTGGGCAAAACACATTAAATACCAGAAAAAAGCTGTGAAGTTCTTCAAAACTAATTATATACCAATGACTATATACTATTTCTGCACTATATTGATGAATGGCTTGAAGATTTATTCATACATAAACCTATGTTTGATGAATACTTCCAATGTCCTTAGCAAAGGTAGTTAAACATAATTCTAGGTCCTCGTGTATCGATGTAGATAAATCAGAAACACATACAATTTAAATTTGGTTTAAAAAATACTGTAGTATAAAGAGGCAACTATCGTGAAACTATGGTCAAGAATCATGGTTTTACTCCACAAAACCTTAGTTGAGAAAGAATCAGAGATAAGTATTAAAAGATAAGTAGAACTGTATATAATACAAAAGGTAGAACCTCATTTTATTCAGCAGAATAATCACCTCGATAGACATGAAAGACAATATTTAAGAGGAAATCAGTAGTGGCTTGCTATTTCTTATAATAAAAGGGATGCATTAGTTTGGAATCAAGAGAAAGACAGAAACCAGGACTTTTTTTTTGTATTACGCAAAAAGCTTAAATTCCATCTTATATATGGTTTCAGGGTCCTGAGTTGAGAGGTCTTACAAGGCAAATCATAGTGACTTTAAATTTTGGCATAAATTTGACATGTGGATTAGTGAAAAAATTCATATACCTATAATTATCAATACTTTAAAAATGTTGCCGAAATTTTCATTGTGTAAAGACAATAAAATAGATCAAAATGACCATTTGTAAGGTTAAGCAGTGTAGGATATCAATTCAATAACAATCCTTCAAAATTAATTCATATTCTTGAATACTAAAGGGTAGTATTAAAATGCATAGTGTACATAGTACAAATGACCTTAAATATCCAGAGTTTGATGGTGACAAGGAAGGGGATTCTAATAACTTTTGTAAATTAGATTAAGGAAAATACATAGAATATTTTATTTGTGAAAACTTTGAGATTATAAATTTCATAAAGGCAACTAAATTCTAATTGGAAATGTATTCAATAACATTGAAACCAATATGAAAAGAGAAATAATGTCTTTGGAGATTTGAGCTGGTGTTCAGTCATGGATACCAAGAATTTTCCTTATAAGCCAGGGTCTTTTACCCTTCAAAAGCCATGTCATCTTTGATAAATATTGCAATTTATGTCCTCCTTGAATGTAAATTAAATTCTAGCTGATTGATACAGTACTTTTCCTTAGTAAGTTTGGTCATTGCCTTGAGGGGCACAAGAAGGTCTTTTAGAATGCTGATGTAGATTTCCCGACCTGGTAGTTAGCTTCACATGTATGTTTACTTGTGAACACCAAGATATACATAATGATTTTTATGCTATTTATATGTATATTGTAATGTGGTAGGACTGTTTATAAATGCTCAACAAATTCTAAAATCTGAAGACAACAGATCAAGCCAATGCGACAAAGCCTAAATTTTCTCTCTCTCTGTACACTAGGTCAATGAATGTAAGTCACAGATAGAGAATGGGGTCATCACCTTTTCCTGCCACACTTTATCTTATAAAACTATTATTAAACACGAGTTTGAATATTAGGAAATACCATCTTCTGCTCCATTTCAGTAGCATTCTATTATTTAAAATGTACATTGAAATGGAAAAATAATCTGTATTGCTGAAGAAATGCTTGTTCCTTTTACAATACAAGTTCATTTTCAAAAATATCTTGAGACTTGGTTAGGAAAATAAGTGTCCTTCATTAGGCAAGGTTGTTTTCTTTGATCAAATGAAACTTCGGTATTAGTGAAACTGGAAGGCTACACATATACCAATTTGTTAGGTCAGCTGAATCAATCCTGCATATCAGTAGGGAGTCTTAGAGGAATAAGTCAAAAAGAAATCCAACAGAGATTGTTTATCATGAGTAATAATGTTCAGAGAAGTATTTCTTGACTGCTAATTGTCATTTCCTCTGCAAAATAAAACAACAAAAAAAATCCCCACAGATTACCACACCACAAATTCACCTATATTACTTTGTGCTGTAATACTTGATGTGGCTAGTTATCAGTAGTTTATTAACCCTTAGATTACTCAAGTCAGTAATTTTAGAAATTACTTGTATTTTTATCCCCAACAATTAAAAGCATCTTAGAAACAAATACTGAAGTAACTAACATAGTAGAAAAATGTTCCATGAAATTTCCAGAATGATACTTCATGAGACTCCATGGTTAATAGAAATACATCTGAGAAATTTATGAGACTCAGTTATCAAAAAACATTCATTCTTTCTTTGACACCTGAGTACCTATAATTTTAATTATAGGTATTTCTCCAAACACTTCAGGTAAAGCATAGATGAATAAAATTTGAGAAGATAATCAATAACAGTTGAAGATTACCAATATTTCCCTTTCTTTGGGAACTCTCTCAACACAAAGAAGTTCCTCAGGGGTCATGCCTTCTTACAATGATCATAATTCCTTGGATATGAGAACCTAAACCAAGCATCCACCTTGCTCGATCAAACAAATTTTATTTGCAGATAATATGAAGATTGAAAAGCATATGGAGAAATTAGAGATTTCTGGAGTGACCTGTCTATCTTACCAGCATGTTAAGGATTATAAACTCTATCTCTTTTGTCAGAATTGCCTGCTTCAAATTACCCCAAGTTAGATTGTGTAGTATTTTTAATTTGATTAGTTACTCCATATCTTTCCAATAAATCTCGTATTTAGCTCATGTTTATAAAGCTTATACCCTATATTGTTGTTGTCAGCCAAAGCTTCATGAGAAGATAAAGAAACCTCAAAACTGATCCTAGAAATAATAAAATTTCTTTTTTAGGCGTGAAGAGAGAAGGATTTTTCATAATCTCAAAGGAAAACCATGTATATTCATGTCTAAGGAATAGATTTAAAACAAAATTGAACTGAGCTGTTATTTTTCACATTGCAAACATTCCCTAAAAGGGCCATGTGTTTAGAAGGTGGTCAAATCATGGGGCAAGATGGTCAGCAGTGGGTCTGTCCACCCACTGATCAGTTCCTAGCCAATTTGCTGTTAGAAAGTGGTGCTGCTTAAAGGAAGGTTACTGGGTGTGCAACTTGGAAGGGCAGCACCTCACTTCCTGGCCACCTTGATGTTGAGCACCTTTTCCTTCCCCATAATCCTATCCCACATTTCTGCCTTGGAGCCAATTTATGATGGATGGAAACGTGAACCAAAATAAACCTCTCTTCCTTTCAAATTGTGAATGTTGAGTATTTTTGTTACAGTGAAAGGAAAATGACTAAAACATAAATCTTACAAAAGTGTGTTTCTACTGAAACATCGCTAAATCCTGGATTACAATGTGATGGTCATCTTACTCTATATAATACAGAACAAGAAAAAAAAATTCTGGGAAAAAACAAAATCAACTACAGCATCTTCTCTTACATATTATATTTAAAAAAATGAGACATGTTATGAGAAAGAAGCAAGTTTTGGGCGACCAAGGCTAGAGGATTACAAGTTCAGGTCCAGTCTAGGAAACTTAGTGTCTTAGCAATACCCTGTCTCCAAATAAGTAAATGAATGAACAAATGAATGAATAAAAGACTGGGGAATATAGATCAATGAAAAGGCCCCAGGTACAATCGCTAGTGCCAAAAAAAAAAAAAACAGAGAGAAAAACAAACAGAAAGGTAAGAAAGTTAGTAAATGTAAACCCACAAAAATGATGCTGTTGGTGTTAGTACACACAGTTTATTTTTTAAAACTATATTAGAGATATTGCTTCAAACAGGTGAACACTGAAGGTGTTTTCTATATATTGCAAAAAATTTTTTAAAAAAGTAAAAGCAAACCCTAATAATACACACTTGGAAGAACAAATTAAACATCAAATTTTAAGCATAGTCATACTGAAAGTAAAGTAAAAACAAGTTTGGAGAATTTTCTGATACCAAATATTCATTTGAACATGTCCCAAAACAAACTAAAAAAGGAAAAAAAACCTTAAACATTACTGAATAGACTTGTTTTGGAAACTAGTAATGGTATCTTTATTCTTCATTTATCTATCTTGTAAGATAAATCAAAGAAATAAATATACTAAATTATTGGGATGCAATATCATTATGGGAAAGGGGAGATTAAATTATAGATTGGAAAAAAGGTGAGCAAAATCCATTTATCACTGGATTTGAATTAAATGTGAAAACTTATTATACTGAAAGGTGAGATTATATATTCACTAGTTTTTGTTAAATTTCTGATAGTAATGACCATTTAATACTCAGATCTTGATATCTTTCTCACTAAAACTAGTCTTCTTTGGAGAAATAGCACATACCAAGTTTGAGGTAGTGGGTGTTAAAAAGTGAAATCTGAATATTTTATCATCTCACAAACTGAGGATATAATAAAATAACAGAGAAGATAAAAAAGATGCCAGCTAGAAGATTTTTTCAATAACCAATTTAAACATGTATCAAAAAGAACACCATCAATAATGTATTTTCACACTGCATAAAATTTCCCATGTCCATAATACTAAAACAATTTTTTTAAGTAACGAGATGAGAAAAAAGAAAGCATTTTTAAAAACAGAAAAATTCTAGACTTTAAGTATGAAAGAAGTGATAGAAAATCATCCTTGTATACCTCAGTGCACTTACTCATTTAGGCAGAGATCATTGTCCTTTGAAATTCTGGGTTCAGGATATTCACGTAGTTTCAAAATATCTTTTCTCTCATTACTTATCAATAAGAAAAAATAACATGTAACTTCAGAAGGGACAGGTCTGGCAAATTCCATCTTATCCAAATCATTGACAATTATGGTTACTAATATTATGAAAAACTGATACCATGAGCTCTGTTATCTAATGAAATAGGGAGACTATATCATGCCCTATATATTATTTTATAAAAATATTTATTTTCAAGGGAAAACTATCTTAGAAATCTAAATTGTGAAATACAGATCAGTTGTCTTGCACTTTGTGAAAATGGAAATGTTATGAAAGATAAATCAAGGGGATAGTATAAATTAAAAACACCTCAAGAGATATGACACCCAGTGTACTATATGATTCTTGGTTAGAGCTGTATTGGAGAAACCAAGGTATTTGAAGATGGAGTGCAGTTTAAGTAATATTATTTTACCACTGTTAAAAACCTGTGATCATGTAACGGATATAAGAGAATGTCCTTCTTTGGAGGTCACAGTAAAACATTAGCCACTCATTATCAGAGCTCAGAAAAAAAAATATGTATTCCTGTACATGTAAGTATGTGTGGATATATAATCTACAGGTCTATAATTATCTATGAATATAGAAAGACAAAACAAAATAACCTACAAATCTAAATCAAAAGTTGGCAAACATTTTTCTGTAAAAGGGCAGATGGTAAATACATTAGGCTTTTTGGCCCACATGGTCTCTGTCACAACTATTTAACTCTGTCTTGTAATACAGTATGTAAATGATCATCAGTGGATGCCAAAACCCTTATATGAACTATACAGGCATAGAGTTGTTCCAATAAAACTATTTATAAAAGCATGTAAAAACTGAAACTCTCCATGAAACTGGTAGCTGAAGAACCCTGATCTAAGTGAGTAATCACATAGGGGTTCATTTCCCTTTTCTGTATATTTGAAAATATTTCAGATAAAATGGCATGTGGAAAATGAAGCACTCTATTGGAACAAATTGATTTATTTGATATTATTTGTTACAGAAGTGAAGCGACAGCACTATTTAATAAGTTGTGTGTATATTACTTTTTGTAATGTCATAGCCCTTTTCAGCAGATGAAAAAGACATCAGAGATTATTCAAATCTAGATCTTTAGAAACAAAGAGAAAGCCCCACTGGTCAGGGAGAGCAGAGACTTCTAAAAGTTAAACTGTATACTGCTTGATCTAAATTTTTTCTTTGCAAACTGGAAATTACCAGTGATGATGACAATAGAAATAAACCCTTCCAGGAAAAATGCAATTATTTAATTACTAAACTTTGACTTACTACATTAAATACTGTACGATATAAAATATAAATAGGAAGTTAAATTTTATTAGAATGTATATGAATTCATTAACCTTTGATCATTAACACACCAAATACATTTTGTATGGACATTAGCTTTCTGCTTGAAGACTTGTTTGAAATTAAATTATTTCAGTATATATGATTAAACAAAAGAAAATGCAAAAGAAAATGCCAGCTCCATTACAGATCTATACAGTCTTCTCATTCAATGATTATCAGTGTCTTCTCATTCAATGATTGCTTTAATTTAATAGGTGATTTTTATTTCCTATTCTTTCCCTATTGGAAATTCTATACCATGAATATGTATTCTATGTATATGCATGAATGGGTGGATGAATAAAAGCAAATCTGGTGTTTGAAATAAAACTATTAAAGATACATCAAGACAGATACAAGAAGAGACAGAAATAGAGACAGAATATCTACATTTGACTGAATGGGCAAATAGATAATGTGGGGGATTCATTTTAAAAATAGCCTGTGGAAATGTTATGAGACCATATGAAGACACTGAGTGATAAGCAAGTATTTAACTGAAAAGGATTCTCAAAACACAGTTTCTTCACTTAAACACAATTGTATAGATTTTGGGGCAGAACAGGAGAGTTTATAGTGGGATTTGTTTGTAATAGACCCCTGCATTTATTTTACTTAGGACATCATACAACACAGAAAATTTTGATATTGTTCTCATTTTTTTTAATTACATTGCAAGCATTTTACTTCAAAACCCATTAATGGGAATGGATTGTTCATTCATTCAAAATGTATTTTCTGAAGCTTTTGATTCTGCTCTGGAAATTGAATGCCTCCTGGAGATATACTGGCATTCCAAGAAGGCCAACTTCTTGATTTATTTGTGGGACTTCCAGTTTTAATGAAATCATTGTATCAACTGATATATACTTAAGTTATACACTTCAACAAATTGTATTTACCTACCAGTAAATAATAATAGAATAATATTTTGTTAGTAAAAATACTATGTTTACAATAGCAGTTTGATTACCAGGGGAAATAATCATGTTCTTTGATTATAGATATTCAAAATGTTACTAAAATTATTCAAAGTAGTAAAAACCCAGGTGCCTACAGATTGCTTTAGAACAGATATCAATGTTTTAACTGTGTTACTTTAATATTATGTGATGATTGACTCTAGGCTATTATCTGTTAATGTAACAAGAAAGCAAACAGGTCCATGTCCTCAGAATTACCTACAGATTCCTGACTGAGGAGAGTCATATATTCTTCTTTACCCTTCAGAGCTCTCCTTTGTAAATCACTATCATCAACAACCATAAAAAGACAATGTCTTACAAGTAACAATTACATTAAAATTCAAGAATTCCTCTGGTCTTCTGTGTGTCACTGTAACCCAAGATAATCAGAGGCTATAAAATTAGGTAAACATGACAGAATCCAATAAAATATGATAAAATGCACTAGCGTAAAAATATATAAAACATAGGCTAGGCATAGAAATAACATAATATTCTGTGATTTTAATCCTTTATGGCAAATGCAACTCTAGTACTCAAACTATAGCTTAGCCCAAATAAATTATAAAATAATTTTGTCCTCTGGCATTTACTAATGAACTTAAAATGTTTACCAGTGATTAAATCTCAGTGTGAGATGCACGATTCTGATGGCCTCAAGATGATTTACTGCAGTACAAATGCTTTGGCATAAAGTTTGTTCTTTCTCTCTTTAGTTCTGGTTAAAGGAAAAAGTTACATGTATATCTCATGCTTTAAATAACTGTTCGACCTTACTAACAGAGAAGCTGGCTTCAGACTCATTTATAGTCTAAAATAAATACATATATATATATTTAATATATATATATTTTTTGGGGGGGGGCACCAGGGATTGAACTCACGACCTTGCACTTGGCAGGCAGGCTCTTAAGCCGCTGAGCTAGATCCCCAACCCTTATAGGCTAAAATATTTATGTGACCAAAAACAATTATTGTGAGTAACAACAATTATTTCATGGTTGGCTTCTGTATATCTGACAAGTGAGAAAAGTGATTCAAATTTTAAATCTAAATAAATTTAGGTTAAAATGCAGAGTTGATTCAGGAAAAATATTAAGGTGATATATACTACATATAATATGTAAATATGAAAGAAATCAGAAAATGCTATATAGTGATATATGGTGATATGGAGAGAGAAAAAATCATGATAGTGGTACATGAATGAAAAAAAATTTAGGAAGCACTGACCTAGATTTTAGCTGTCAGATAAGAAATTTACAGCAACATTTGCCCATTAAGCATTTAAAACATGGCTAAGCTAATGTGATATGGTCTGTGTGAATTACACACCAGATACTAAAGGTGTACTGATCATTTGTTAAAATATTTAATGTCTCACATTAAAGAACTCATTAAAGTCAATTTCATCCACTTTCTAAATATAGCTGACTACAAAAATATAAAATTTCACATTTGACACATATTTCTTCTTGATAGAACCAGCCTGGACAATTCTCTACCAAAAAAAAAAAAAAAAACACGTATAGACTGTATCCAAATCAAAATATTGTAAAAATCTTTTTTTCCAGGATGGCTATTATACTTATTATTAACATGCACTTGATAGAACAAATCATATATTTAAATAGAATATAAAATTTTATTACTAGGTACTGTGTGAGATGTGATATTTTATTCCTATTTTTCATTTCTTGACTCAGGATGAAATTTTTAAAAAAATATTTATTAATTCTAAACTCAAATAAAATTATAATTAATTTGACTTGCACTTGCTATTTTATGTATTGATTCTTATCTCTCAAACTATAAGATCTTTGTGAGCATGTTCAAATCTATGCTTACCACTTCCCATTGCTGGGAAAAATTACCTGGCACCTGCAATTTAAAAAAGGTTTATTTTGGTGACAGCTACAGATGTTTCAGTCCAACGTGAGCTGCCTCCAAGGGAGAAACCTCATGGTAAAAGGGCATGGCAGAAGAAAGCTGCTGAATTCATGGTATCCAAGAAACAGAGCCAAACAAGAGCACCATTTGGAAATGGGTCAGGGACCAAATATTATCCCTAAAGCCATGCCTCCATGACTCACTCAAACTTACTCAGACCTGCTCTTTACTAATCTCCTAGGCATCTCTTGGGACAATCAAGTCGACAAGATTAACCTTCACAGTGTCTCCGTTATTTGTATTATCTAACATAATACTTTCCTTATAGTAGATGAAGTAATAAGCTACCCTTGATTAGTTGATCACAAAAAAATACATATATATAAAGAAAAAGAAGGATGGTAGGATACTTTTTTGTAGATAGTGTAAACTATGAACAATGTATTGACATTAGAGTTACCCCTAAGAAGTGTGGATGTCCACTTACCTCCCAGAAATTTTGCAAGACTTTGAAAACTATATTGTTAACAAAGTTAAAGAAAAAGTCATTAAAACAAAAGTGTGACAATATTTTTCACTAAACTCTGTATGTTTTGGTAAAGATTTATTTTTTTTTCTAAACTACTCAAACAATAAAGCATTTATAAAGGAGGGTAGCTTCTGTAATACTATAAAAAAATTATAAAAATAACAAAGACTATTTTTAGACCTTTATATTTCAGATACTTTAAAAATTTAAGTATTTCTAAATTTCAAAATAATCTGATAAAGTTTCTTTTATATAAAAAGAAACAAAGATTAAATAACTTGTCTTTGATTACACAGATACTAAGTAGGAAGTCTGAATTCCAATGCAGATTGTTAGGTATTTTAAGTTCATATATGTGTGTTGGTTGAATAAAAGTCCTCCTAAAACACATGAGCTTCCTCAATTTCAGAATATGACCTTACTTGAAAAGTAGGATCTCTTCAAGATAATAATATTGCTTTCATTGTTTTGTTTTGTTTTGTTTTTTACTGGTTTTATTCTGTTCCATTGTGTTTGCTTTTATTTATGCCTGATCATTTGGGCAGTTATTTTGAAGATAACAAGGGGCATTATGGTAACCATTATTGATTGCCTTTTACGCTGTTTAGAAGTCATGTACCATGTTCATTGTTTTGTTGTGATTGACTCTATTCTGTTTTATTTTGTTTGGTTATATTCTCTTCAAAATAAAAATAAAAAAGAAAAACAATAAGACAAAAAGAAAAAGAAAAAAGAAACAATCATATGGCTTATAAATAAAAATATTTCACAGTAAAAAAAAAGCAGGATCTCTGCAGATAAAGCAAAGTTAAAATGAAGTCATATTCAAGATGGGAATTATTAAGTCCCTTCTTTAGAAGAAGAGAAAACAGACAAAGAGACCATATGAAGACAAAGATATTGGAAATGTACATCTACTATTAAGTCAAAAAACATTAAAGATTGTTGCTAATACCAGAAGCTAAGAGAAAAGCCTGGACCCAATTTTATCTAAAGTCTTCAGAGACAACATAGTTCTGCTAGCATCTTGATTTGGGACTTCTTAACACAGTCAACTTGTAATTTTTCATGGAAGTCCTAGGAAACAATATAAATTGTAATAGTATTTAAAATGTTATTGCCAGAAAATTTTGTTTTAAGGTATTATTTTACTTGTACGTCTTTCCACCCCCAGAAATATCCTCTACTTTATTTTACATTTGGTTATGCTAAACCAGAGAATTTTAGAGTCATTATGTGTTTTTACAAAGTAAATAGCTTTAATAATTCTGGGTGTCTCTTTCATCAGAAAAACCACAGACTTTTATAAGTGATATTTGAGAGCATCATTTTTTTCTACATAAAAAGGATTAAGCTTGAAAGAGTTAATGAAAATACTGTTATAAGATCTGCAAAAATGTGAAGTTCAAATACCTTGAGAATGGGTGACAATGCTGAAATTTACCTAAGCTTCTGTGTAAATGTTCAAAGGTTTTACCGCAGCAAGTCTTGTGATCAGATCCTTCTTTGGGTATGTATTTAATGATACAACTCTGATTTCTAGTGTTCTTAACAGAAAGAAATATCTTCAGTTCCCTCATTGGGCTCTGTGATTTGTGACAAGATGCAATCTATCTTTCCTTAAGCTTCTTCTCCCTGTAATACTCTTTGATATTTATATTGGTTGGATATGTAATAGAAAATTGTCTGTGAAAAGGCTAGGCTAATCTATGTAAATAATACACAATGGATGTGACTTACACAGGTGGTGCTGAATTGTATGGCTTAAAGGGATCTATGAAGAGAATATAGGTAGAAGCTGTAGAAAAATCTCAGACCTGACTATAATAATTCTTATAGCTTCTATTTCCTGAGTTACCTTTGTTAAGTTTCATTCTGCTGTTCTTAGGTATAGCCAATAATTCTTCACTGAGGATTCATGGAACAAAACACAGCAGTCTGATGTTCTTCACTGTGTTTTCTCTCTTACAGTTTAATAATGACAGCCTGAAAACTTAATGAACTGTCAACCCACAGGCTTTATTTACCCAGACTCTTCCTTTTAGTCAATTCTTGCACTTTCTAGTTAATTGCATACTAGGAGGTAGCAGTTATTTAGCATAACATGGGATAGGAATGTTCGTTTTCATTGTTTTCTAAACATAAATTAAGGCAAACTCTTTTTACGAGCAACAAGGTATTGAATATTTCTAAATCTAAACCTCTATGAGTTTGCTAGCTTTATCATATTACTTAATTTGGGGTAATATCAAAGTTGAAAAATATACTTCATTAAACCTGAGAGTCAAAAGGCAGTTTAGGAATAATGCACTGAAGTTCAGCATCTCCAATTTCCATATCAGCACAATGTGACAGCGCATGTATGAAAAAACGTGAGAACCGCTTGGAGGAGAATGAGATATAAAGCACAGACTGGCAAAAGGAATTTGCAAAGCCTTATCTGATGAAGCACTGTTATCCAAACTATATAAAGAACACTTAAAACACACACAAAAAAATGTTAAAAATTTGGCACAGACCTCACAAAGGTACACAGATGGTAAACAAGCATATGAAAAGGTGTTCAATGTAATAAATATCTCATTGGAGAGTTGCACTTTATGGCTACCCCACACAAACATTAAAAGGGTCAAATTCATAGCAGTGATTACTTTCAACATGAACCAACAGGAGCCCTTTGTTGGTAGGAATGCAAAATGGTATGGTCTCTTGGAAAGACAGTTTTGTAATTTCTTAAATAACTAAACACATTTCTACCATTAATTCAGTCAATCATGCTCTTTAATTTTTTCAAATTCATTGAAGAATTTTCATACAAAACTTCTGCATAGACATTTACTCAGATTTACTCCTAATTGCCACAATGTAGAAACAACCACGATGTCTTTCAAGAAGTGACTGCATGAACTATGTACATTCAGAAAATGGGACTGTAATCAGTGACAGCAAGAAAAGAATTATCAAGCCTTAAATGAATTCACCAAGGAAAAAAGTCTGATTGAAAAGACTATACAATAGAACATTTTGGAAAAGACAAAATTATAAACGCAGTTCAAAGATGGCCAGCCATCGAAGGGAGGTGTGATGAATAGCTCAGGCATAGATAATTTTTAGAAAAGTGAACCTGCTGAATTGAATGCCATTAGGATGAATATATGTCGCTATACATTTGTTAAAACTCACAGAATACACAGCAGCAATAGTGAATCCTAATGCTAATTATGGATTTTGAGTAATAATAATGATCACTCTAGTTTCACAGATCGCAAAAAATGAACCATTCTTATTTGGAGAATCAGAATGTGAAAGAGGTGGAGAGTGCACAAGAAACACATGGGAACTCTCTTCTGCATAATTATCCTATAAACAAACTGTTTTTAAGTCCACTTAAGTAAACAAACTGAATATCCTGATGGCTGAAAAACATTCCTTTTGAGAAGGCAATTGTTTCTCTGTAAGAAAATAAATTATAAACCATTTAGGGATAGAATTTGAGAATTAAGTCTTCAGACAAGGAAAATCAGGAAATAGAAGATGTTCAAGGGCTGGTGATTTAGCTTAGCGGCACAAGCACTTGCCTGGAAAGTGCAAGGTTGTGTGTTTGATCCCTGGTACAAAAAAAAAAGTTCAACACCGCTGGATAGTTAAAATTAAAATGAGAAAAAGGGTAAGAGAGATAAGAGTAAAGAAGAGTGCAAGAGAGACAGGATTGGAGTGGCTGAACTAAATGGTAGATTGGTTAATGAGCTCTTGGGAGTAAAACTGTGTTTGTTCTGTTTTGAAACTATTGGATTCCAAAGTGTTACAGATTCTCCTTACCATCACCCTACCACATCTTGGGATAAAATTAAAATATTCAACAAAGTGCCGTGGACAACTAACCACAGACTCGCTGATGAATTACAACAGGAAATATCTGTGAAACCATTTTGGCCTCATCATTTCACACTGGATTAGTAATTTTTCCCATTTTGTGTTCAGGTCAAAAATTGGGTTAAAATTCACATCTGTCTGGAACTGAATAGTGCTGGAATACCTCATGTGTACCGCAAGCTGATAACTAAACCACTTTCTAGCAGAAGCCAAGGAGATTCTGGGAACAAGGAAAAAGATATATCTGACATTTGATTCACATCATGTACCATAGGGAGGGTGCTACATTCTTTTTGTTCTCAAAGTTATTTTATATATGTGTGGGATATGATTGTAAGACAAATACTGCTCAAAATATGTGAACAATATTACTGAAATACACACCCTGTTGTTATTAACTTTGTTGAATATCTATAATAAACAGGTTTTTTTTTTTTTTTACTTCTTGGCTTTTTATAGGTTTTATTAAAAATAAACTTAATGTTTACATTTGCCAGGCCAAATAACTACATATTCTCTTCACTCATATCTTTAATGATCATCTCTGTATTCTTCTGTGCTTCCTACTGTCCCATACTTCTATGTTCCTGCAACTGAGTTGCTTATAGAATCCTTAACAAAGATTACACAGTGTAGGTTTTTTTCCTCTCTGTAGCATGAATCTTTTCTAAAATTTTGAAGTGGCAAAGACCCATGTTTGTAAGAATAGTTATTATTCAAAAGTTCAATGAAGTCTTTTATTTATGCAGAAGAGTATTAAGAGCAAAGCCAAACCATAATTAACTATCAACTTTACGTAATAACATGAATGGAAATATTGAATATTTAGCAAGATTAGAAATTTTAAAAATTTCATCATTCTTGATACTTGTTATTAATTTATTTTAATTTTCAAAAATGTACCTACATCCTAGGAAACATTGACATTCAGTATTTAAAAATTTTTTGATTATTAATTTTTTGACTGATTTGTGCATTCAGTTATTCATTCATCATTAGACTAGCTTCCTAATCACATTTAACTTGCAACTTTAATTTCTGTGAAGGACAACAAGAGAAAACTTCACTTTGTCTTAGGTATATCCTCAGTACATACACAGAAAAATGGGTGCTATATTTTGTGAGAATCAGCATTATACAATTCTCTGAAAATCTTAAGCATTTTGCATTAAAGATTATCATTAGGATTACCTTTAAAACTAAGATAAAGGAAATCTTAATGTATTCTTGAGGGATTATATCTATATGGTATCTTAGTGCTGCTATATCAAAATTTCTCAAATTGGTTAATTTATAAACAACATAAATAATGTATGTTTCTCACAGTTCTGGAGGATACAAATTCAAGATTAAGTTTTCAACAGGTTCTGTGTCTGGTGAGACCCCTGTTTCTCTGCTTTGAAGGCACTGAAGGCTGCATACCTCAAAGTGAGCAGGTGCTATATCCTAACACAATGAAAGGGGCCAATGGATAAAAGCTGTGAATTCTTTGTGAAGTCTCTTTTTTAAAGGTTTTGAATTTCACTGATGAAGAAAGAATCCTCATTTTCCCCTACTTAAATCTGTTATCACTGCTTAAAACTGTTACATTGGGAAATAAATTCCAACAGGAATTTAGAGGGGTACACAACCATTCAAACAGTAGCATATGGTGGCTGACCTTTATTTATTGGAAAAGTAAAAAATATGTATGTCAGCAATTTAAATACCACCTATATTATTCAATAGGGCATAAAATGTTTATAAGGTAATAATTTGACTATTCTAAGGATGTGAGGGCACAAGGACTTTAAACAGCTATAAAGTCATGTTTAATACCATTTATAGAGGAATAGATGGGTAAGTTCTCCTTTGACAAAAATAGACATTATTGAACAGTACATGAAGTTATCATTTTAAATTTGATGCAATTCTGTACTGTCAATTTAAATGCACGTTTTGATATTGCAGGCAAATACTGAGTTAATAAGAAGTGTTATCTCTCATGCAAGAGACAACTATCTCACATTTTTAGCATTTCAAAAGGTACAGTTAATAATTTAACTGGTTAATTAATTGAAAAGTCATGATTTCTGTACAGACCAGCTATAATGTAAACTTTGATAGTCTAAATAGCTTAAATTTGCTTTCCAACTGCATTTCTAGCAGCAGCAATGCTCCAGGCTAAAGATTGCTCACAAAAGATTCTAATGAGATGAAAAAGTATGAATATAAATTGCACCTTATCTCTGATGCTTTAGGAGGGAATTTTGTCAGGGATTATGTTTAGAAAGATATTGTTCCTGTGATGAGCATAAATGCTCACATTTAATTTCACTTATTGCAAGTCATATTTCTATTTCTTCTGTGTCTTAAGGAGAACTCTACAGTATATTTAGCTAGATTTTCTGCAATAAGTAGTCTTTCTTTATGGGAAAACATGATTTAATATATTATCATTTTTTTCTCCACTCACCGAAGAGGTGGTAAGACTTGCGCGTAGCTTCCAGATAGAACAGCTTCAAATCTCTCAAACTTCAAACACATGATTCCTGAAGCTCATAAAAATTTGTGCAGAGCTGTATTATTCTGATAGTTACGATACCGCTACAATGGATGCTTATAGTTTTGTGCCCTACAACTCACCTCAAATGGTATTTGACACAAAATTCTATAATCACTGAAATTTTCTTCCTCAACTGTCAAACATTTGTTATTTAGAAGTAAGATGTATATTAAATCTTATGTTAAAAAGTTTCAACTATTTTGTAGTGTAGAGCCTTGCCAAAACATATCAATTCAGTGTAGATTTTTAGATAATATGGAATTAAATTATTTCTTCACAAATTAAAAAGATTTAAATTTATTCAGGTGCAAGCTAAATTATGTTCAATAAAAACATCAGAATTAAAGTTCATTTCTCTCTTATAATGATTTAAAAGTAGGCCATTAACTGTTTCTCCTCTGTGATGCCTGTTGGCCATGCCATCCTGCCTTACAGCCAGCTGACTATGGACTAAAACCTCTACAAATTGTGAACTAAATAAACTTTTCTTCCTTTAAATCTAGCTGTTGGGTACTTTGTCTCACCAATGAGAAAAGTAACTAAGACAGAGCTCTTAATTAAAATCTAAAGCTTGTTTTAAAAAGAAAATATGCGTGTTAAATAAAAAGCTCTTAAACAAATTCTGTTGGATTTACAAAAGCAATGGTTGTTCCAAACAGTCTTGCATACTTTTTCACACTTGTTTACAGGAATTTTTAAGAAGTAGTCTCCATCCAGTAACACCCCAGGAAGAAAAGAAGAAATTCTTCTGGAATGTTAAGACTGGGTGACTGAGGTGTCACGTGTTCTTCAACATTTTAATACTAGCTAACATTTATCGAGCTTACATAGTGTGCTATGTATCATTTTAAGGCACTGTCCATGTAATAACTCACTAAACATTCACAAAAACTGTTTAAATGCAGATTAGGAATATGGAAAAGGAGACGTGGAGAAGGAAATACTTTTTATTTTTAAAATTATTTTTCTCTTCCCCTCCTCCTTGCACTCCAATGTACACTTTTTAAAAATATTAAGTAGAATACCATGATGTAGCTCTAGCCTAGCCAATGTAGACAAGGCCCCTGTCACTGCTATGTAAATCACTATAAAACAGAGAGCCAGAAAAGGTATAGTTGTTGATCTAGGCACAGTAGTAGATCAATAGGGAACCCTAAGATGTTATCCTGATGCCTTGTCTGTTGGTTCATTTTCTTACTCTAAATAGGAACTCATCTAAGGTCAGGAAAAGGCTCATTAACTCTTTGCATGAGAACTCAGTATGTACAAAACTTTTGAGATGCCTGCAAAATTTGTAGCAGAGTATGATATTGTGGTTGACTGAACCGCATCCATGAAAGTTTTGCTGCTAGTTTTTCTGTTGTTGCACTGTAGTCTACATTGCTGACATAGACAGAGCTAACCTTCATCTTCTCATCAATGTACAAGACCACTGATTTAGCAATGCCTGGAGGTGAATTATATATTTTGTATATATCTACATGTGTAATTCTGTTTCTTGGAGAATGCTGACTAAAACAGAATGAGTAAGTGATCAAAATTTTCCTGATAAATTCATAGTACTTGATGATTTCTCTAATGAATTCTAGCAAGTGTTTAAATAAGAGTTACTATCAATCTGTTTCAAAGCCTTCCAAAAAAGTAAAGAGCAGAGAGTATCTACACACATTCATTTTACCATTCCAGCATTACTCTCATAGTAAAACTGAGAAGGTCACTACGAGAAAGAAACTATGGGCCATTTTGTACCTGATGAACATGGGTGCAAATATCCTCCAATGCAAGGAAAATAAATTCAACACACAATAAAGGATACTTAGCATTCAAAAAATTGATCTATCCTTGAGATGCAAGCACAGCTCAACATACTGAACTCAGTGTGATATACCACATTAATGAAGGATAAAAATCATAATTATATCAAGTGATATAGACAAAACATTTTATGTAATTCAACATTCTTTTCTCATAAACACTAACAAATTAGAAATGGGCAAAATAATCCTCAACATCATAAAGGACATACATGACAAGCCCATGGGTAACACTGCTTCTCAGTGGTGAAGAGCCAAAAGTAGGACACAACACAAATGTACAAAAATCAAGCGTTTCTATAAAATCTATACAATAATATCAGTAGCACTCAACTATCAGAAAAATCAAGAAACCAATAACATTGACAGTAGCATCAAAATAAAACAGAATAAACTTAAGCAAAGCAGTGAAACATCTGTTCACTAAAGACTCTAATACCTTT
>RJWT010001687.1:0-46023 GCA_004365215.1 Cuniculus paca
TGACCTCCACAGTGGTTGCACCAGTCTGCACTCCCACCAACAGTGGAGAAGGGTTCCTTTTTCCCCACAGCCTCTCCAGCATTTATCGTTGGTGGTTTTCTTAATCCTGGCCATTCTTTCTGGAGTGAGATGAAATCTCAGAGTTGTTTTAATTTGCATTTCTCTAATGACCAATGATCCTGAACATTTTTTCATGTATTTATTTGCCATTCGTATTTGCTCAGCTGAGAAGTGTGTTTTCATCTCAGCTGCCCATTTTTGGATTGGGTCTTTGAATTTCGGGGGCCTGATATTTTTTAATTCTTTATGTGTTCTGGATAGAAGGCCTTTGTCTGATGGGCAGTTGACTAGAATTTTTTCCCAGTTTGTGGGTTTTCTTTTCACTCTGTTGGAGATGTCTTTTGACATGCAAAAACTTTTTAACAAGACAAAATCCCAATTGTTGATTCTGGGAAGTGTTTTCTGTGCAGTTTGGCTTTTGTTCATGAATTCTCCACCTACCCCTATGTTTTCAAGATTTCTACCTACTTTGTTTTCCAGCAGATTTAGTGTTTTTGTTTTAATATTTAGATCTTTGATCCATTTTGACTTTAGTTTGGTGTATGGTGATAGGCTTGGGTCTAATTTTAGTTTTCAGCATATGGAAAGCCAGTTTTTCCAGCACCATTTATTAAAGAGGCTATCTTTCTTCCAGGGAACATGTTTGGCCCCTTTGTCAAAGATAAGGTGGCTGAGTGTGTTTGTAGTTGGGGGTGTATCTTCTAATCTATTCCATTGATCCTCAGGTCTGTTTTGATTCCAGTACCATGCTGATTTGATTCATCACAATCCTAGACTTGAAAGTATACTACAAAGCTACTGGTTGTATTCTTTTCAAAGTTAAAAAAAATGTTTGATTTTAGGGAATTCAGTCCATAGTAAGCTGACTCCAAGGTAGAAACATCATGGCAGAAGGGCACAGCCATGCCAAATTTACTCACAATTCTTTAAAGGTCACAAGTTCAGTTTTTCATTTGTTTCTGCTCTGCCTTTTGCCCCAACTCAGCCAGTGCGACTCACACCACAGCCTAAATTTTGGGCTATCTTGAAATTTCCCCCACCTGATTAAGTAGTCCTTTAACCTCAGTCATATGCAAGGTTTCAGGATATGAGCAAAATGTACTCAAGTTTTCTCCCCAAGTGTAACACACATGACCTCTAGTTAAAATGAAAGTGGAACCCTTGTTCCCAACTAAAATCTCTTTTTCATGCCTCCATTCCTATCAGCATTACAGTTTTCTTAGTTTAGACAAGAATCTCTCATCAGGTTGCACTTACAGGGTTTTTCTTCTGTTTTGTTCTTTTTTTAAAGAGGATACAACAAAGGAAAATAAAACAGAATAAAACCAATCAGAACAAACCAGAGTAAGTAATACAGGACTTCACAAAATTACAAAATCAACAATAGTTACCATAATGCCTTCTGTTGTCTTCAAAATACCTGCAGATACTTTCAGACAGAGTAAAAATCAACAGAACAGAATAGAATAGAAACAGTAAAAACAAAACAATGGATACAATAAAAGACCATGAAACAAGACAACAGTAAACTATCATTGAAATAGCTGCTCATGCCACCAGGTATAACATAATCAAACAAAGCAGAAGAGAACAAAATCCAACGCAGCAAAACAGTAAACAATGTAGGACTTCAGAGTGAGACTATAGGGAATCGATAATGGCTACCACCCTCAGAAGGAGATCCCCCCCAGATGCCACACTGCGTACTGCTATCTTCTGAACAGATGATCAGACCACTGGTCCAAGATCTGCAAGGTCAGTGAAACACCAAAGCACCCCAGGCTTTCAGTTGTGTTTCACTCTAATAACTATCATCAGAGCCTGTGTTTCTCTGGAATTGCCATTCGCTTGGGGAGGGGGTTGACAATTTTGTTTGCCAGCCCATGAGCCTGAAAGAGCTGGGATCTTACTGTCCCCCTGCCAGCGGGGGCCCACAGGGAGAGGTGTGGCCCTGGATGTTCCAGTCCCACAGCAGCAAGGGCATGGCACTGTTTCTGGAGGGATGGGTCTAGTTCTCCCTCCCCAAAGTCCATGGTGATGCTGACTCATGGGGAGAGGCTTGGCTGTGGATGTCTGGGTCCCACAGCAGCCTGCGCATGGCCACACTTACACTTTTTAAAGCTTCCTCAGCCCACATCTCCAAACTTCCCAATCCTTCACAACCAGTTCCAAAAACTTCTAAACCCCATGACCAGGTGTAAGCATATGAATATCCCTACTTCTCCAGTATCGGTTTTCTGCATTAGTCAACTTTCCTGTTGCTGAACACAATATTCCAAACTACAATTTAAAAGAATTTAATTTAGCTCACAGTTTGGGATCAATAGTCAGCTGACTCTAATACAAGAACATCATGGCAGAAGATCATGTTGGAGCAAGGCAGCTTATTTCATGATGGTCAGGGACACTAGCAGAACAGTGCCAAAGAGGAACAGCTGAGGGACCATAGACATGCCTCTGTGACTCACCCAGAGATACAATGGAGCATGCAGTACTAACATGCTAGACATTCCGTAGTCCAATAAAGTTGATGCATCAAGATTAATGGTCATAAAGAGGTTACATTTTCCACATTTTTAGTACAATAACAATATATCAGCCTATAAAAGTAATCAAGAGAACCACAGTTCAGCTTGTAGATTTTAGATATGGAGAAGTTGTCCTCCAAGAATGTCCTTCATTTGATCTGGCCCAGTGATTCTTAACTGGGCTTATTTTATCCCCCTACCCCAGAGAACATTATTTGGCAATATCTGAGATATTTTCGGTTATCGTAAGTGAGGAGGAGGTATGCCACTAGCAGCTAGCAGGTAGAGGTTAGGAATGCTGCTAAATACCCACAATGTGGAGGACACTTACATACACAACAAAGAATTATCCACCATCACATGTCAATGTCAGTAGTATAAGGGTTGAAAAATCCTCATCTAGCCCATGAAAACTGGCATATTGCCAACAGATATCAGATGGGGCAATAATTTGCTTAGCCTTTACATTTCCATATTTATTCATTCTCTTTCATTCTCTCTCTCTTCCTCTCTGTCTTCTCAGTCACTATCTTTGTCTCTTTTTCCCTGAGCTTGAAATATGGAAAACAGGTTATTTGGCTACTAAATGCAATGATTCAGATACTGTAATCATGACTAATTCCTCTTTAGAAATATGACTAATACTGGGCATTTTTAAAATGTGGGTTGATTAAGAAAATGAATCATTCCAGAATAAAAATTCACTTTGGATCACAAACTATTAGAGCCAGTCATGTTATTATTCTATTTTGCAATTCAATATGATTGTTAGGTTTTAGACTATTCTAGGTCAAAAATAAGAAAAAATAGACCAATGGTGAGGATGGGTTTTAGTTTCTTTGTACATTCTTGTAAAAAGATTTTTGAATATGAAAAATAAGTACATAGAAAATTTTTCTACATGGTTTGACTTCTGTGGATATGTCAGCTAGGACAGGTGGCAGAAAAATTAATCCCAATAAATTTGTACCAAAGGTAAATTCAAGATATTCCCCAGTCCAAGACACTTACCACTTATAATAAAAAAATCCAAGGAAGACTTAAAATATATTAGTCATATGTATTAACAGTAGACATTTACTTATACATGTAAGGGGCATTTTTCCATTTTTATGGAGAAAGTGTATAATCTGAGTGCTGATAACTTGATCTTGAAATACTAAAGGAAAGGAAAAAATTACTAACTCAAATCCTGGCTTTTAAGTTAATTCCTTTTTTGTAAATATTCTGCATTGGATATTAGAAGTTGAAAAGTACTTATTTCTCTTCTTTAAATGTTCGCCATTATGATCTTAAACTACTCTCACTTCCACTCTGGATCAACTGTATCATTTTTGGTACCTGGTCCAAAACAAAAAGATGGAGTCCATCATACCAACTTACTAATAATTGAGTGCAAGGTCCTGAGTTCGATTCCCAGTACCAAAAAAATTGCTAATAACTTTAAGACGGTGACAGTAGAGCATTAAATCAAGTGTGGGGCCCTTCTAAATTAGGCAGGCATGTTACATACCCTGGAAGCCAGCTCCATTTTTCCATCTGACCACAGTAGATTCATCAATGCCTGCATGTACAGTTTAACAGCCTCTGCACTTCATGACTCAAAGGGCATTCCTGTCAGACCCTAAGAAGATTGTGCACTCTTGGAGTTGTGTGAGATCCAACATGAATGTTTGCATTTGCCAGCCCTGGCATTGGGAACACATATGATACTCTTTTACACATCGGCAAAGAGTTTCATATTTACTGTCATTGCTGTCCACCAAAAAACTGAGAATGATTCTGTTGATCTCAACAGACACTTTGTTCTTTTTGTTATCAATCACTAAAAAGAGTGACTTTCATTTATTAAACTAACTCAAAGATCTTAAGAACATTTCTTTTTTGTTTTTCTTACAAACAAATATTTTTCATGTTTTCTTCAAAACATTTGAAGCATTAAGTTTATGAGAATTTCTATAATAATATAACTCATTTTTAGACAAGATTTCTATCCTGAAGAATCCTCAAGTCTCTAGAAGTTTTCTGTACAGGGCAGAGGAATGTTCCATGGTCACTGAGTGAGAACAGTTCATTATTGAATATCAGAGCTGGAAATGGTCTGTCTGCACACTCTCTTTATATAGATGAGGAATTAAAAAGTGTTTTAGCCAGGCTATAGCTCAGCAGCACAGTGCCTGCCTGGCAAGCATGAGGTCATGAGTTCAATTCCCAGTACTAAAAAAAAATTTAAGAAAGAAAAGTGCTTTACCAAAGTTTCCATAGATATTGTAAGAGTAAAGATTAAACCCCAGCTCCCAGCAATCCTGATTTATGGAGCCAGGCATGGCGGTGTATACCTGTAACTCCAGCACTCAGGAGGCGAGGCAGGAGAATCGCCATGGGTTCAAGGCCAGTCTGGGCTATCTCAAAAACAAACCTATCTCAAAATCCTATCTCGAAAACAAACAAGCAAGCAACCCTGACTTACAGTACTGTCACAATTAGCCTTCCATTTCGGGGTGGGGGGGGTCTGCATCCATGGTTTCAACCAGCTATGAATTGAAACTCCTAAAAAATCATATCTGCATTGACTATGTATAAACATTTTTCTTATCATTATTCCCTAAACAGCATAGTATAGCAATTACTCCTATAGCATTTGTATTAATTGGGTATTATAGGTAATCTAGAGATGACTTAAAGTATAGATGATTTGCAAGGTCGTATTTGCAAATGTAACCTTTTGTAACGAAGATTTTATATAAGCGACTTGAGCATCAGTGAATCTTGGCATTCCATGTGGGATTCAAGAAACCCATTCCCTGAGGTTGCTAAAGAACAACTGCATGTGCTTAAACTCATTCAAGAAAAAAAGTGATAAATGCTTCTTTCAGAATGAGATATAGCTGGTGAATAATTATAACTGTGATGTAGACTTGACAGATAGTGTGTTAGCAGCACCCAGGCAGGTCTTGGGAGCCTGTAGTGTCACAGCTGCTTGAAATGGATGTTTGTCATTGCAGCACATTAACACCACTGATAAGAATCCTTATGTGTTGTCATGGTAAAGTGTCTCTTTAGGTGTTTATAACAAGTTCATAAGCATTCAGCTCATATTCAAGCATCTGAAGCATAAAAACTGTCAGCAATAAAAATAATGCAGATGTATTTACTAGAATGCAAAGATATCTCAACCATTTAAAACATTTTATCAAGCAGAAAGAGAAATGAGATACTAAACTTAAAATCATTTTATTTTGCAATATATTTAATATGAAAATCATAGCTAACTCATGAAAGCAATGTTTTCGTCTAACTTTCTCCATATGCAAGGCACTGTCAGAATATTGCCCTCTAAAGAGATTTCACTTTGCTATTGACTTTTTCCCTGTGAGGACATGTTCCCCTCTCCCATTATAACAGAGACAACAGTCCTTATCACCAAAACAGAATTCATTTCCTGCCAATTCATTACGTCTTCATGCTCTTTGCCCCAAATTATAGGATTCTTTTTTCTACACACATTGAAGCTGAGTCTCTCATAAAATTTGCCCATTAGGTCAGCATCATAAATTAAGCAATACTCAGAATTCACATTGTTTAAAAATGAATAATTCTGTAAAAGCTAATCATCCTCTTAAAGCAATATATTTGAAAACTTTGAAAGCCAATATTATTTCTATCATCACAAAGCACCGACATGGAATAATATGTGGAACAGAAATGATTCTTAAAACATTAAGACCTCACACTGTTATCAGTTGTATTATGGAACCCAATTCTTCATTGCTACCTGAATCCATATACATTGTTATGAGTTTTGGAAATTCTACTCCTTGACCATGGGCTTCCCCAGGTAACCAACTGTGGCCAACGTGAGGTGAGTAGAAATGAAGTTCTTCAGTTATATTTTTACACATTTGCTATTATCGTAGAAAAGAGCTGCCTTGGTTAACCCAAGCCAGGAATGAAGCTAAGAGACAGGTGGAAAGAACAGAACCACCACAGCTTGTTCTCAAAGAAATGATGTGGGTCCAGACCTTGGAATCCGAGGCTGGGACCAGTCAAGGACAGTCTAGATCTGTCAAACTCTAGAGATCCAACAAACCCAGTGACAATAAATGAGTCTCATTTAAAGTCACTAAATTTTGAAATAATTTCTTAATCCATAAAAGTTAACTGATACATCAAGCTCAAAACAAGGAGCAGAACACTAAGAATGGCATGTAGGACTTCCCATGGAGTCCAAAATAAGGTTAAAAATCTTTCTGTCTTGAGTCTTCATGCTATCATCCGCAAATACAAAGAAAATCTATTCTGTTTGAACACAAAACTAGAGGAAAATGATCAACATTATTAAGTTTTCTGAGGAAAAGGTGACTCTGCATCTATTTTTAAATAGCCATTGCCAAAGATTGGACACTGAAAGTTTTAAATATTTGCAGCCCAGCGGTTCCTTACTACTTTGAAAACACCCCACTTTAAATAATTGCACCTCTCATGTAGCATCTCTGTGCTGTTTCTACTCTGTAGGATGCTTCTCACTCACTTAACAAGAATTTGTAATCAATGGACAGCTACTATTTTATCTGATTTTCTAAATAATAGATAATTTTCATTTTATTTGATTTAATGCTTAGATAAAAAGCAAGGAATTCAAGTCGGATTAGCAGAGACCTTAGAGTTTGAATAATTCTCATGAATATTATAAGCCTTTGACCCAATAATCAAAGTAATTTCAACTGTTCTAATATTCAACTAAATGAAGAAGTAAAAATAAATGTCAGGCGAATATATTCCTATATCACATTTATTAGATTCATAGAGCATTTTGTTATTAAAATATAAATGCACTCCAACAAGCATAATTTTGCTAATGATTAAAGTCACAGTCTTACCTTAAAATATGCTTTGAGAACAAACTCATGATATTTACTTGAAAAGGTAATAGTGCAAGCTAAACAAAAAGCTAATGGAGCTAGAAACATTACAAATAATTTTAAATATTAAATTAAGTATCTAAAAATGGATTGTGCCTTTGGAAATGAATAACTATTTTTCATTTATTTCCTGTACAGTAAGCAAAATGGCTTTAGAGGTTTTCAAAAAAATCAATGTTTCATTACCTGAAGACCTTGCTGAGGATTGAGAATATTTTTCTGCTGTTGACATTTCATTAAGATTATTTAACAACTAAGCAATTCATTTGTGTCTTTGGTGCTAAAATTGATATACTTTTCAAAATACAGTAAAGAGTTTTTCAGAAAAAAATCCATAGATTTTTGACTCAGTGTCAATAGCTATCACTGAAAGATATGAAATAAAATGAAAGAATAAATGTATTGAGTCAAGAGGATACAAAATATATGAAGCAATAAATAGAATCCTGCCTTAACAATGCTATTAAAAGTAGCGAATTTTTATAATACTATTTAAAATTGTTACATTACACTAATTGATAATAAATGTATAACCTTGCCTTCAAAATCATGAGTATCTTATGTGTTGCTCTGTTTTCATATGTAGAGAATAGAGGCATTTTTGTTAGTCATAAAAATAAGATTTCTTACTTTGTCCATTTTTACATTAAAGCAGGTTTACAGAAATACCTACAAGAATAATACTTAAAAATAGAATTCTATATGTCCTTTAATTCAGATTTTCTTTATTATGACCCTTTATCACATATGTATATTATATACAGAATGTGCATATGTATACTACATATGTTATATACACACATAATGCTTACATATTCTATTCCTAAGTATAGTAGAATAGTGTATGTGTGTCCTATGATAAGTGTGTACAAATTTTACATTCATATATAATGTACATATACTTTATACATACATATATTAAAGCATTATATGGATATGTACTAAAAGTCGCATAGTTCTGTAACATAACTACAATACAGTAATCAATTTCAGGAAATAATTAGCAAATACTATCAGATAAGACATACAGTTCATTCTGTTTTAACAGTTGTCCTGATGATGTCATTTATAGCAAAAAAAAAATCAGCTCGTGCACTACATTGGTACATTTATTCAATTTCTTTAACTTCAGTTTCACCAACTTTTTTATTTCTTGAATATTAAGTGCATTATTTTGTAGAGTGTGCCTCAAATTGGGTTTGCCTGATATTATCTAAGGATTAGATTTAGCATGTGTATTTTTGGACAGAAATATCATAGGAAAGATGTTATGTTCTCAGTGAAATATATGAAGTAGCATATGATGCCCATTTGTCCCATAATTCATAATGCTAACTTTGCTCACTCATTTAAAGAGGTATCTCTTAGATTTTCCCCCTAGGAAGTACTATATTTTTTTCAATCATTTTATGATAATAAGCATTTTTAAAAAATTAGTATGTTATGGGAACATAGTTTGAAACTATGTAAATGCCCTAGTAATTATCATACAAAATTTATTTTTTAACTATATGATTGCAAATATTTGAAATGCACAAATCTAAAGACAGAAAGTACATTAGTGGTTTATTGAGGCTGAAAGAGTATAGGAAATAGCTACTAATGAATATGGAATTTTGGGTAAGAGGTTGATTGTGGTGATGGCTGCACAATTCAGTGAATATACTGAGATCATTGATTGTACACTTTAAATGAATGGGTTTTACAGTGCATTAATTATATCTCAAGAAAGTTGTTAAAATGTGAAGATGTGTGGTTGCCAAATCTATCCTTCTGTATCAAAAAGGCAAAAAGCTTTGCTAAAAGCACCCCCACACAGATTTTGTTCTTGTTTCCTGGTTAAATGGTTATTTATCCCTAGCTGGCTAGCCAGAAGTTGTCAAAAGAAAGGAGTTTTGTAGGATTGGATCTACTAATAGTGGCAACAATAGAGAGTATTCAACTGAAAATCAAATATCAGTTATCAGTTCCATGTCTACTGCCCTTTTCCCATTATAAAAGAAAATCTGGTTAATTCAGAAAATGTAGAAAAAATCAGGCAAGAACAACATAATAAAAGCAAAAATATTTCCCCATTAATCAGATCACTCTGAGAGTTACTGTTAATACTTGTATATTTTATATTTTTTCATCCCTTCCTTCCACCTGACTTTTCCTCATTTTTTCCCTTCTCGCCCTTTTTAGTTTTCAGAATAATTCTTTTAGCATTTCTTTGATCCACATGAGTTGAATTGAGTTGATACTGTGACTAGAAATACCTAATAATACACATATATTTTTTCAGGATATGTGTGTAAATAGGAATATGTTTGTGTTTAATTTTTTTTCAAAAATAAGTAATTATTGTTCTCACTGAATGGTCCATTAGGTACAGTCATGCATTAGCAGTCCTCATTTTAGGAGTACAGCAACACTGGTACAGATAGTATTATGCTAAGAGAAAACAAAGACCAAAAAGATTTTAAAAAACACAACAGTGTACAGAAATATAATACGTGAACACTTGATCCAAAGCAAACATCTCATAGGGAAATTGCATCTTTCTGATAGCATTATTGTACAATTCTAATGGTGTGATGTATGTAAACCCACTACTCAGTACTCAAGAAATGTAAGCTATGAATTCTCTTAGGGGTGCCACATTTTTTTGTCAAGTAAAGTACAAGTGTTTCGCACACGATTATGTACTTCTTCCGACAGTTTTTTGACAGGAATGCAATACTATCACAAACTCCCATGTGAAGAAACAAGTTTATTGACAATAAACAACTTGTCTAATATACCAGAGCTGAAAAATGGAGAGAATAAGACTAAAGCTCATATCAACCTATTTCTCAAAGATGTGCTTTTAACCTTGCCACAACTGTGACAGATAATCACAAGTTCTGTATTACTAGAGGGGAGATCTAACAGGTAGAGAGCTCCTTCATCACGCCCCTCTGGTCTATACCTCCACACCCTCCCTATCCATTATTGCCCAGAGGAAAAAGATAGGAAGGAGATAGAGTGAGGTTTGAAACCTGGCTATGGTTAAGCATGAAATACTACAGTAAGATATTTTTACACTTCACACCTGCCCCATAAGTCAAACTTCTAGATATTTTCCCAAGAGAAACGATAACATTTCCACAAAAAACTGTATAAAATGTTTTTAATCAAAAATTAGAAAAAATTCAAAGTTACATCAACTAGTAAGTAAACAAATACATTGTGGCACATGCATTCAACAGAATATTACTTAGCAATAAAAAGGTGGAATTTCTAGACCCACACACTACAGGGATGAGTCTCAAAAGAATTAAGCTAACAGAACAGATATTTTTTAAAAGGCTATATAATGTATAATGCATTTATATGACAATATGAAATGACAAACTATAAAGACAGAAATCAAATAAATGGTTTCCAGGGGCTGCAGACTGGCAGAGGGAATTGACCTCAGAAACACACAAGAGAATGTCTTGAGATGAAATGTAAAAGGTAATGGTAATTGTATAGTTTCATGTGTTTCTCAAAATTCAAAAAATGATGCAGAACATGAAATTTTTAATATGAAAAATATACAATCCTGAAAGTGAATTAAACTTTAATAGAGAACCAAATCCTAATAATATTATCATTTTTAAATTCTAGGTGAGTAATCTGAAGCTTAAAAAGTCCAAGAGATGTGCTCAAAACCACCCAGGTGAAAAGCAGCAGAGATGGATCACCAAAAGTTCATCCTGAACTCCCTGTGATATTACATTTTCTGTCTAATACAAGTACTTTTATGACTTTTTCTCATTAGCAATATAATGTGACAGAGGATTTAAATTGGCATTGTGATTTTTCAAGGGATCATATGAGATCTGTTAGACTAATGAGTAAAAGTTACAGATTTTTAGCTCAATGTAAATTAAGCCAAAGGCAGGCATGGGGGACCTACCTGAACAACAAAGATTTTTGAGAATGGGCTACTAAATCAGGTAAAAGCTAATAGGCCAGAGGAAGTAAGAGCAGAAGTGATTCGGGGTTCAAAGATTAAGTATGTGATTGTAACAACTGGTTCCTACAAGTCCAACCATCACTCCTACTCTATAAACAGGTGAAAGATATACATTGCATCTGATAACATGAATATATTCCTTAGGCCCGTAAGGACCACAGAAAAAATGAAAAATATACTCAACTCCTAACCTGAGGACATGTATAATAAAATGTTAAAGAATCTATGCTGATAGAAAGTGATTACATGTATTGTATATTTGAAACACAAATCCATTACATAATAGAGTTACATACATACATTTCTTTATGAAGTCCATAAAAAAACAAAAATGATCATTATCTTCTTAGCAACATAAAGTACTTTGCACAAATTATGACAGACATTAGGAAAAATCTATGCATAATGTCTATTAATTAAAATTAAGCTAACTTAATTAGAGATTGAGCATAATTCCTTTTCTTATCATTTATGAATTTAAATTTGAAATGTCTTGCTAAAATGGTAGGATTAGGTAATTGGAACTTTTTGTGTGATTGTAAAGCAATTCAATTTTAAAGTCTTGAAGATAAAGAAATGCAACTAATTACTGTGTGTACAAGAATAATATAAACATCTACTGGGCTGGGATTCAATTAGAGCCCTTGAACTCAATGGCAGAATTTAGTCCAGATCATTTGAAACTAACAGCATCCTCCCTTATAATTATAAGATCAATGACTGACAAGATAATTAGTATATCTGATAATCAAGGTAACAGCTTTTGGAGATCTAATTAGAATATATTTTGTTACTTGGAATACATGCCAAGGGTGCTAAACTAATTTTCAGTACTCGAAGATGTTGCCTGAATCTTAAGAAACTGATATAAATAAACAGCCTTCTTTCCTTTATAAACAGTAGCAGGCAATGAGTAAATCAATATTGTTCACACCTGGGTTATGAATATAATTTTAGAACATAGAATAAAGCAGTTATCCTTTTAGGAAGAGCATCAGTCTGAATACCTAAAACCCAACTAACTGCCCAACTTGTACTATTCCTTCAATCTTACTTATATGTGTATCTTGAATATAAACTAGGCTATTTACCAATAAAAACAGGGAGCTTGTCACCAAAAAAATGTTTGTGGCAGCTTGTTCTGAATTGAAATCTTTCCTGTGCCCTGTAGACCTTTGACAATTTTTGTAGTGAGTGTTTGTTGCTTTTGCCAGAATACCCTTCCTCTGGCTCATGATGCCATTGTTTTTCTTTGGAGAATCCTTATAACCCTAATCATATGTAGTATTGATGGAGCTGTAAGTTATTTCTTTATTCCAGCTACTATTTTTAAGAGGTAAATGTTAGAGACAATCTACAATTGAAGATACTAAAGTTTAGAAATGTTAAGAAATCTGTCTGAGTAAGGATGAGTGGCATTAATTAATGTAAAAATGACCACAAAATAGCAGTGACTTCATGCAATAAAGATAAATTTCCTTTTTATGCTAAGTCTTGTCATATAGCAGTTCTTCTGTTCAGCGCTGGTCTAAGTGCTGTTTCACAGATCCGGGCTCCCTCCGTCACCCTGCTCTGCTGCATTACTCCTTCTATATCACAGTGGAGTCCTCCAGTCAGCAGTTACAGAAGGAATCATGGGTACAGAACATAAGCAAGGCAGACTAGGTACACAGCTACCCTAACTGCTCCTATTCTGTTGGCTAACATTAGTTGCAAGATGCAAGGAGCCTGACACATATACTCTTTCTTTTCACCCAAAATGAAATTCAAATGGAGTGATGCCTGTTTTATAATTTGCATTGCTTAATTGGTGGATCCTGGACATCAATTCAATCCATCTGACTGATGAGTTTAGGACCTTTAGCACTATGCTGTTTTATTAACCTGTGACCATAATTTATTAAATTATGGGACAATGCTAGGCACATGATAGGTGTTTGATAAATGTAAAGTTTCTTCTACAAAAAAAAAAAGAATGCAGTGGAATGCTAGTGAAAACAAAAGCAGAAAAGAAGGAAATGAAGAAAAAAGAGAGAAAGAAAGGAAGGAGGGGAGACAGAAAGCAAAAGAATAGGGACTAGTCACAAATAGTTGGGTCTGATCAAGTTCCTTTATTTTGTGTTTCTTTTCTTTTGTAACATCATTAATTTGGAGACTGGGGGAGGCAGAACAAGCAATTATCATTTTAATAAAAAATACTTCAGGAAAAGAAAAACAATGACCTGGCAAGTTCAAGGTCCAGAGTTTGATTCCCGGTACAAAAGAAGAAGAAGAAAAAAGAAAGAAAGATAATGAAAACAGGGATGACAAGGCTAGATATTGATTGATACATTTCTTGACAGGACATAGCCAAATAATAACTCACTAAGCAGAATCCATTCTGATGGTGTTTTGAATATCAGTGTTACTTTTCGATACTTCTTGAGTTTCTGCACATGCAGGTATAATACAAATTATATTCCACAAGCATTCTCTACATTTAAGCCTGAATTAACTCCTTTTGAAGTTTTTCCAAGAACTTACTAAAGGTTTCAATGTTCTCGGTCTCTCCTGAGTTTATCATGTTTTCCACCCAGCCTCCTCAACTTGTCACCTCTTTGCTTCAGGTGACCCTTGTGGGGCTCCATCATATGTAACTAGTAGGCAATGCTAAAAACAGTAAGCGAAAAAGAAACAAGGTTTCTACTATCAGTTGTTTTTCCCAATACGTACCAGTCCTTCTTTTAAATGTCCTCAGCATAGAGGATACTGGGCTATAACTGTCAAAAATACCTTAAGACAGGTTTAAAAATAATTTCTACCTTAACATCTCAGGCTCAGAGCCATTCTAGACAGTCTTACTGGCAGCTGTCTCCTTGCTTCTAGCTGTGCAGATTCCAAAGGCAGCTGGCCACTCTCAACATACCTATACCCATCTACACCACTAGAAATGCCCCAGGCATCTCAAGGCTCAGATCTGGGCCTATCCACCTCTAAGCCTTTATGAGACGAGAAATGCAAGGCCAGCATGAAGCACATTATTTCCTGATCCCAGACTGACAATGTTCCACGCCTTTCAGTGAAAATCTCTCTTCTACTCATATATGTGTGCTTGTGACCCATAGCTAAAATAGGACAATTGTACAGCACACCAGAAAATGCCCCCTTTTTTGCTGCTATTTCTGCAAATAAGACCACACATGAGATAAAACAGTTGGGTCTAGGTAAGACTGCGCTTACTCTGCTTGAAAGCTACAAATGTATATTTAGGCCAAAAGGGAAAGATAGTGGTTTCCTAGCATGTAAATTGTATATTTAGTGGATGACATCAACTCTGTAAAATGTAACACAGTTCCTGAGAGGATCCTTCTCAAGAGTCTTACCTGAACACTGTATCATACATGAATGGAAAAATAAATGAGCATACCTAGTGGTAAGGTAAATACTTGTGGATGTTACAAACTCACTGCTATATGCAATTCAGTCCATGAAAACTCTCTATATGTTTTTGATGATGAAGAATATTAATCTATTGATAACTACTTTCTAATGATCTCATTCAAGATGATCAACAAATAATAAAGCATATTGTGGTGGACACACAAAGAATTGCCACACAAATAAGGACATGCTACTATAAACAATTCTATGCCTATAAATTTAATAACCAGATGAAATGGAGGAATTCCTTGAAAGATAATGTCTGCCTAAATACTCATAAAATGAAATAGAAATGAAATTCATTTCTCAAATGACCAGTGATATTTATTTGCCATTTTTACTTCACCAGAGAAATGTCTATGATTTTAGATGCCTGTTTTGGAAATGGTGTGATTTCGTGGGGTTTTTTATATATTCTAGATGCTAGCCCTTTGTCTGAGGAATAGTGGGCAAAAAATCTTTTCCCACTCTGGTTTGTCTTTGCACTCTTTTGGTGATTTATTTTGCTGGGTAAAGCTTTTTAATAGGATGAGATCTCAGTTGTTGACTGTTTGTATTATTTCCCATGGGATTGGGGTTTTGTTCATGAAATCTTTGTCTATACCTATGTCTTCAAGACTTCTACCTATTTTCTCTTCCAGCAGATACAGTTTTTCTATTTTAATATTTAGATCGTTGATCCATTTCAATTTTAGTGTAGTGCATGATGATAGACAAGGGTCTAGTTTTAGTCTTCAACATGTGGAAAGCCAGTTTTTCCAACTCCATTTATTGAAGAGGCTACCTTTCTTCCAGCAAACGTGATTGGCCCCTTTGTCAAAGATAAAGTGACTGAATGTGATTGAAGTTGTTTCTGCAACTTCTAATCTATTACATTGATCCTCAGGTCCATTTTTTTGCCAGTCCCATGCTGTTGTATGGTGATGCTTCGTGGATTGTTGAACTGTGATACTCCCTGCCTTGCTTTTGTTGCTAAGAATTGTCTTTGCTATTCTAGGTCTCTTCTGGTTCCAGAAGAAATGAACAGAATCCTAGATGCATATAAATTGCCAAAATTGAATCAAGAAGATATAAAAATTTTAAATAACACAATATGAGTTAATGAAATTGAAAATTTAATTAAAAACTTAACAATAAAGAAAAGCCCAGGCCTTGATGGATTAGCTGTTGACTTCTACAGGAAATTTAGAGAAGATGTGGTGGCACTATTGCTGAAAACTCTTTAATGAAATGGAAAGGGAAGCAATACTCCCAAAATCATTCCTGGAGGCAAGTATTACTCTGATTCAAAACCAGAAAAAGACCCCATGAAAAAAAAAAACTGCAGGCCAGTCTCCCAAAGGAACACAAATGCAAAGTCCTCAATAAGATACTGGTAAAATTTCCATACTCCCAAAATTGTTATATGGATTTAATGCAATTCCAATCAAAATACCATTTGCATATCTCACAGCTCTAAAGAAAACACATAAACTCTTTAAAAGCAAAGCAATTTCTCTGAATAGTGAGAATCAGATTCCAAGCATGAGAAACAATTGCGATGAGGTTCTTGGATTGGACATGAAGGGGGTCACACAGAAACAGCCTGTAGAAGCTTATGGGGGATCTCAGTTCTTCAGTCGCAGAGAAGTGAATTCTAGCTATAGGAATAAGTTTGAAATACGTTTGCCCCTTGAGCCTGCAACAGAGAATTCAGCTCTTCCAACACCTTAATTTTGACCCTGTGCAACTCTGAGCACATATCTCGGTTTTACCCTACATATTTCTGACCTAAAAAATGGAACTGATAAATGCCTGTTGCTTTGAGAAGTTAAGTATGTGATAATTCCCTATACAGCAAGAACAAACTAATATAGTGAAGACACGACGGTGCCACACAACCGATGCTAACTTTGACAATGCTGCTTGCCTTGATCTAAATAAATGCACCATGTTCCACCTCTTTCCCCCATGGTACTTAGGGACTGAATGCAGGATCTTTGCACTGAGCTACATTCCTAATCCTATTTTTATTTTTTTTAAGGTAGAGTCTTGCTAAGCCACTCAGTCCCCCAGACTGAGCTCAAAGTTACAATCCTCTTGCCTCAGCCTCTCAGAGTGATGGGTTTACAGAACGTGCCACCATACCTGGCTAAATGTCTCTCTTTTACTATTCAAAGTCACTGGATAAGATTATCCAAAAATATGAAGACCATGGGGTTTCTCTGAATTTCTATCCATCTTCCTTTATTCTGATCTTGTACATTAGAATTTATAATAAGCAGTGTAAATCTATCAATAAATTAGTAATACTGGTTGTTTAAACCAGAATGATAGAGATTGCCCCTCAGGAGTTGAAAATACAAAGGATAAACACTTGCTACATAATAGTGACTTACTTTCAAAGTGCTTGTAGTAAATGTGAATTTTCTTTCTCAGAGATTAAAAAAATTGGTTTTTAGGGATAAAGTTTGACATCTGTTAGTATATATGTAGTTTTCACAGGTGTCCATGGTGTGAACTCAGCATCAGCTACCACTTGTGTTGAACAATCTAGTTTTTGTTAACTTGTTTATAAGAGGATCATTACTGAAAACCCAGGAGCAGAGTCGTTTGAAAAAGACTTTTAAAAACATGGTTCTTTTATTTAACAAGTATATCAAGCAAGCAATGATTGGAAAAAACACTGCATGTTTTAGAGTCTTGCATCAAATTTCTCTGCTCACCTAACACTGCTCTTAACTCACCCTTACAACACAGCCTGGTGGGTATGGGGCCAAGAACAAAGTTTTATCATTTACTCCCTGAGTTGGGAAAATCTGAATCTTGGTTTTCTCACTTTTCTAAGAAAATAATTTCTTTGATGAGTCACAATGAGGATGATATCTTTAAACATCATGATGAAGATTACTTAAGAAATAAGTTTATAACTTATTGTTTTGACTCAGTATGTAATGCCTGCTCTTGTTAATACAGTACAGAGGCATCTAATTGAATCCAATTGTTTAAATCTCTCCAGCTCATTCCAAATTTCACCAAGAGTTCAATGATACTAAATATTTTCTCTTGATGTTATTTATTCTGAGCTTTGTTGCTTTTTTTCCCCCAATAGTGTTTTATCATCATTAAGGAATTAATGCTGTACTACTAAAATCACCAGTCTGATTTAAGGACATTCTATGAAACTTTATAACTAAAGGTAGACCAAAAAACATAATTTTATATCAATATCCTACTTTTTAATAGGGATATGTAGCACTTTTATTAAGAATTTCATTAGTTCAGGCCACAGGAACTATATTATATTAATAATGATTCTATGTTTCAATTTCTACAAACTCTTCATGCAAAATTTTGCTCATAGTGATCCCTGTCTTAACAACGAAGTAGTGTGCCTTAGTTACTTTTCTCTTGGTCCTGGGGCAAAATAACCAACATCCAAAGTTAAAGAAGAAAAGGTCTATTTAGCTCACAATTTGTAGAGGTTTCAGTCCATAATCGACTGGCTTCAGGCAGAGTGGCACATAGCAGAGGAGCAACAGTTCATGATGACAGAAGACAGCAAAAGCAATAAAGGAAGAGGGAGACAAACTTCTTTCGGTCCCTTATAATGTATCTGTCTACTGGGATTAAGGTGGTACCAATCCAATCAGTGATCCAGCAATCACCCACCCTTAATTCCAGCACCCTTAATCCAAGCATTGCACCACCAATAATCACACACTCTAGATTCACCTGCCTCTGAAAAAGCCCCATCTAAAACTGCATGAGGCTTTCAGGGGACATCCAGACATAAACCACAATAGGCAATATTCATTTTCCTGGTTTTACAGTGTCTAGCCAATGTCCTTTTTTCACATGAAAACCATATTCATTGTGCTCTATTCTATAAGAGTCTCAACTAGGTCACTTGGTTTTCAAAGTAAACTCTATTATTTATTCTAACTGTGACAGCACAGGTTTAAAGGTGGGTAGCTACCACACAAGTAATCTGCTGATTAGTGCAAGTATTCATATCAGAAGGCAGCAAACTCCAATTTGCATTGAGTGGCAGCTGCATAACAATTTATCAGAGAAGTCCAGATAGGAGGGCAAAGAAATATTCCTTCCTTAATTATGAGCGTGTGTATGCAGGTGCAAGCTGCATTAATATGACTGAACATTCTAGATAATAAATTAACACTATTAAGATTCATTACATATTTCTAATATGCATACCAATGCCTCTTAGTGATAATATGTTAGATCCCAAGCTCCAAGTCTGTGTCGACAAAGTCCAGTGAGAATGGAAACAAAATCTGGCCCAGAATGTCAGCAATTATGTCATTCCTGTAAAACTTTGCAACATTTTATTTATTGTATATGCCAGTTCAGTGTTAATGTCAGGCAATCTTGATTGTCACTTGGGAAAATAACCTTTCTATTTTGGGCATAACAATCTAAGTTTGTTGTAATAATATCAGAAATGAAAATTTAATAAAGGGAAAAGTAAATAGGTGAAGGCCTACTTTGGCCTAAGTCCTGTTATTTGGTAAAAATTTTAAATTTGAATGATAGTATATGGCAAATTCACTGTCCACAGTATAGTGGCTTTATATTTGATTTATTCATTTATGTTTTCTAACTGGTTCCTGAAGGAATTTAAGCTTAAAACTGCAGTTCTAAATGGAGATCTGTATGAGAAAACTAATAGTTCCTTAAGAGAAATGTACCAGACAAGTAAATGTGACCCTGACAAAACATAAATGCGAGTTTTATTTTACTTAGGAAATGGTAAATACTGTAATGACATGGATACAGGAAAAGTATTTCATCTATTCATTCAGTAACTCATTCATTTAGATAATAGATATGTATTGACAGGGTATTGTGGTTGGGATATAACAATGAGCAATAATAACACTACTCCAGAGATTATTGCAAGGATTCAATCTGATAGTGCATGTGCAATAACACAACTTTATTCTTTATAGATTCCCTTAACTGCCTCCATTAACCAACACCCACCTGTGCCACATACATGACTAGATGAAATGGCAGACTCTAGCTTGCTAAATTGATGTCGAGGCTGGGGATATAGCTCAGAAGCACAGTGCCTGGCAAGCACAAGGTCCTGAGTTCGATTCTTGGTACAAAAAAAATTGATGCCAAGATGCTGGATGATACTACCTGAAAATGTGAGCACATGATCTTCTTACAGGCTGAAATGTACCTTTAGGAAATAGATGAAATGGAACTAGACAGATAAATTGCTCTTACTTCTCTCTTCATGGACCACCCTAAGGTTTTGTTTTTCTTTCAGATCTTATAAGAAAGTCCCATACGCCAAGCACATACACCTACTCAATGACCTTGGAAGGTAGTAGTTAGCACATTAGAAGGGATGCATTTCATTCCTTATAATCTTTCCTCATGTTAGTTTGCCATCTTCTTCCTACCTTTACTGCTCTGGATTTGTCTTTTCCAAACAAGCAGTTATATGATCTTGAACAAGACATTTCAACTTTCTAAGCCTCAAGAATGGAGGTGAATAATCTGAAGACCTCTTCCATTACTAAATGTTATAATTGTGTGATATAAAAAGCATCCTATAGCATGATATAGGAAAGTTATTTTTAATAATGAATTAGTTCTATGAAATAAAAAGATAGCTTTATCTTTCTTAAACAACAACAACAAAAAAAATTCTAGTCCTCAAACAATCACACAGCTCTAAATTCTATGCCCTTATGATTCCATTTGGACAGTCTCATATTTAAATGGTTGCCTTAGAGGGAGGAAAGAATTAAACCGTGTATTGAGGTTGAAGTATAGAGCCTGACGTTAAGCAAGTTTCTTTGAATCCATTATTTTATCTAGTATTCCTGAAAGCTCAGGGAGGCAGGAATTACTTTAAAGTTTAGAAAATGAAGGAATGAACTAGTAATAGACTGCCAAAAATATACAGCTGGTAAAGAACCGGCAAAGATGAAAAGGCCGCTGCCCAATTGCTGAGTTCCTGTTCCCTTGGTGAGCACACTGCTGCACCTTTTACTCTCTTTCCTTTGGTCTTCCTTCATCCACACAACGCTGCCAGACCAAATCATTTTTGACCCACTCTTTCAAAAATTTAATGTGCTTTATTTATTGGACTTTTGCTTGCTGAATAATTAAAATATTTGGTGGCATAAAGCCACACTATTTCAAATAAATAGTACATGTCACAATCAAGAGTAACTGGCAAATTTAAAAATTACTTTTTGTCATTAAAATATGTAGTACAAATCACTTTCTGAATGCATTTCAACTAATTAAATATTCATTCTCTGGAGTAGTATTTATCCAGATGTGCCTGTTAACTAATCTATTTTTGTTTTGTAAAGATAATACAAGAGATTCACAAGATAATTCTTATATTTAAGAAAGATTAGGAACTTTTCACCTTCAAAAAAAGTATTTGTCATGTGGATTTTACTCTAAAGATGCATCTATTTTATTGTATTCAAATATTCCTAAATTAGTAATCATAAATAGACCATCTCTACTAACCCAAAATGTAACTACACTGACTATATCACTAACTTTAGGAGAAGACATGAAATAAAAATTTAAATCTATATTTATGTCACACACACAAAAAAAAATTTAGTCCAAGTTTGTGTCACTAAATGATTGATACAATCAGATATGAAAACTTTTCCCATGGAATAAATATTATGTGAAAATATGTTTTCATTATGTTACTTATGAAATTCTGTCTTTAGAGCATAGCTTAAATAAAAGTCTGTAAAGCAAAATAGTAGTCTATGTATTTCTTTTCTTTTTTTTTTTTTGGCAACACTGGGGACTGAACTCATGACCTCGCGCTTTCCAGGCAGGCACTTAGGCTAGATCCACAGCCTTAGTCTTTTTGAGACAGGGTCTCACTAAGCTGTTCACGCCAGCCTTGAGCTCACTTTGTAGCCCAGACTGGTCTCGAACTCACAATGATGCTCCTGTCTCAGCCTCCTGACTGCTGGGATTACAGGCGTGAGCTAGCACATCCGGCCCTATCTATCTATATTTTCCAGGCTCCTGTATGTTAATTCTATACCTATGTTTATAATTTTGAAATCTGACCAAAGCATTGCCTGGTCAGCACATTCTGAATGACCTAGTTAAAATGTTTGATTACTAGAAATCTTCACAGCATTGAATTCATTGCTTATTCTAATCATCATACAGTGGTAAGAAAGTGACCTTTGCTCAGTCATCCACAAGCCCCCTCTGCTGCATTTAAAAGGAGATTGTAAAAAAAAAAAAAAAGAATAGTGTATCATGCAAGTTGTTAACCCGAAGGAATAACACCCAGCAGAAAAGTTTCAAGCATAAATATATGTATCTTAAATAGCAACAACTCTCCCAAAACTCTCAAATCCCAAGGCCCACACCCTTCCTCTCCATTCAGAACATCAGTCTTGAGCACAGCATGTAAATTATTCAACAACATAGTAAGTAGAACTTTTCCTGTAATCTTGAAATTTTAGAACAGTTCCTAAGCAGGACCAAAGGCATTAAATAACCTCATATTCTAAAAAGCAGCTGCTAAATCCATTCCTGTCAATTATTAAGGATTAATAAAAATCAATCCTTGCTTCCAAACACCCTACAGAGTTTACAGTATGTAAAGAGCAGATTGAAAACCTAAGGGGAAAATTAGATTTAGAATCACCATGTCTTAAGGATATTGACATTTTCTTTTTCTCCACCAGGTAGACTATAGACAGTTTTCTTTCCTCAAGTAAAAGAACATATATGCCAGAGACAACTTGCCAAAATTGAAAAAGCAAGAAAATGAGATGTACATCTCATTTTCATGTAACTGACCACAGCTGTAGCGCAAACTACAACTACAGAGAGAAAGATCTTTGAATGAGCTTGACATGTTTTCCTTGAGTTTGGGAGACATCTGAGGCTTTGTAAAATTTGTGACTGCCGCTGCCTTCAGAATCCCAAACCTAGCAGATTGATTGAGCAGCTGTTAGAACAACCTGTATACTCTGATCCTTTGGCAGGTCCAGTCCGAAAAGCTTCCATGAGAAATCCAAGTGAACTCAGAAGTACCTGTATTCATTTCCTACTGCTTTTATAATACATTACTACAAATTTTGTGGTCTAAAGCAATGCAAATTTGTCCTCTTACAGTTCAAGGTATCTTTCTTGGTTACTTTTGTTGTTGAGACAAAATATCTGATGCCCAAAGTGAAGCAAGGAAAGGTTTATTTAGTTTATGGCTGCTGGAGGATTCAGTTGATACACAGCTGGCTCCAAGGCAGGGTGGTGTAGCTGAGGGGCAACCTTTCATGGTGGCTGCAAACAGCAAGGGCAAAAAGGTAAAAGGGGGAAAGCACGCCTCCTTCCCTCCCTTATTATGCATGCGGGCTCTGCTCCTAGGGGAGTGCAGCACTCACACCGCCAATTTCAGTGCTAGACAATGAACCAATCACAAATGCTAGATTCAGCCACCTCCATGACTGCATGAGGCTTGGGGGGCCACCTAGACACAAACCATAACAGTGTCAGAAGTCCAAAATTCTCCTTTTGGAGGACCTAGTAAGAATCAATTTCCTTGCTTGTACTTGCTTTACTTGCTTGTTAAAGAAGTTGCCTATGTCCCTCAGAATGTGGCCCTTCTTCCATCTTCGAGGTGGCAACAAAGCATTGTCTCTCTTGTCTGATTTTGATTCTGTCACTAATGCACTCTCAGATCTTTCTATGACTCAGAGCCTCCAGTATCCCTTTTATAAGGACTTTGTGCATTGCATTAGGTTCTTTGACTAATCCCTGATTACTTGCCTATTTCAAGATCTTTAGCTTAACTATACCTACAAAGTCCCCCATTTGACACATTAAGAAATATTCACAGATTCTGGTTGTTAGGATGTAAGCAACACCCTACCTAAATGGAGACTTGCTTAGTCACTTGGACCCCAGCCACAAGCAGCTATAAGGTTCTTATTGAAAGAAAGGTATATCTCAAGAGAGTCTGGAAAAACATATTTAAATCAGAGTTCCCAGGGGTTTTACAAGGCACTTCATGGATATGTTATGTGAAGGAGCCAATATACGATGGACCTCTCTCTAACCCAGAGAGAGCAACAATGCTAAATTCCAAGGCTCCAACTAATTTAAGACTCTTCAGTATACCTTTTCCTTCTCTTGCTCCAGAAGACCTAGGAATGATAGTTGGGGTTGAAATAAAGAACAAGAAAGAGAGAGCAAAATAGATCCTGACCTCATGATACAGTAGCCCTAAGCCAGCAAGAAATGAGAATCTGTGAATACAATATGAGATTGATATCTTGATTTAGACAATACTAACACGTTTACTACCCCAAACTTCTACTGTCCCCATGAGTCATCATTAATAAAATGTGACAGTTCTAATATCAGAAAAGTGTGATTCTGCCTGCAAGTCAATCAGGGTGTGGAGGAAGGAAGCCCCCACACGGCATGCTTTAACTGTAAGACTGGAAAATGATTAAGCCTTTTCTATTTGTGCATCATCCATTTCAGTCTACTCAACAAAGTGGTTACAGTCATTTTATGTATATTTATGGCAGCTGTAGCCCAGGTATTGGCTTTGATTAGACATTTTTCTGTCTCTGATTTCTTAGGTACTTCTTTATGTCACCGCCACCACTTTCATACTTCACAGCAACCAGCTTATCCCAGATTCTCATACACTCTTAATTATTCAGAGCCTGCCTAATTCTCTAACTGCATTAACTAGCACTGTATTGACACCTTCTACGTTGTTCAGCAGTTGTTACATTGGCTTCTAAATTATTTCAGCTTCACATTACAGAGATAATCTGTCACTAATGCAAAGTTGTGTATTTACAATGTTAGAACGGCTGTCTTGTTATTATTTCATTACTACTGTATTTTCTGAATCTCCCTCATTACCATGTGTATTGTTTCATTATTTACATTTTAAATGCTATTATCTCTAAGGCTGTCAGCAGAAGCATTCTGAGATAATGACTCTGTGGGAAAAGAATTATCTAAATATGGATCTTCCTGCTCATGCTCAAATAAATTATTGTCTAACTCTTCAGATCCTTCTTCTGAGTCCTCATTAAGACACTCGTAGCTTAGGGGAATTGTGAAGTATCAACTGCCTTTGTCTAAGGGTCTGAAGGTACAGAGATAAAGAAATCTGAACAAGACAGGAAGTAAAGAACTTATGCATGATAGTGACAGGGGATGTAAAAACATTCAGTGAAATACATTTTTAAACAGCAATAGCCTTGAAAGGGAATATAATACTTGAGAGTCTGAAGGTGAAACAATGACCAAAATGAATATGACATATCTCTGGCTTTTTGTTCATTTTGTGCTTTTGTTTTCACTTAGAGTTTGCCTGTTCAAACATAGACACTCCAGGGGACTTTGCAAAGGATTTTGACTTTAAATACCAACTGTATATCTATGTCATCCAAATTTCTACCTCTATCTCTGTTCTTTCTACTGAATTGGATGTTCAGACAGCAAACTTCAAATTTGACATCTACATTTGGTTTATCATTGGCATCACAAACTTAACACGTCTAGTACAAATTTCTTCTTTCCCTTAGACATCTTTTTGTTCCCTCTCTTCTCTGTCATCCAGTCTCAGTATATGTCATCACTATATACTCCACTGCTCAAGCAAAAGCTGCTAAATTTTCTTTGATGCCTCTCTTACTCTTCCCCACATCTGATCTACTATCAAGTCCTGTGGGTTTATCTGTAAAATTCATTCTGAACCAAAGACTTCTCCTTATCACCACTGCAAACACCTTTTCTGAGAAAATCATCATCCCTTAGTAGGAACCACTTCCCAAAAGAGACACCAATTTTATTCTCTCTCCTTTCCTCATAGTGGCTAGAGAGAACTCTATAAAATACATATTCACTTAAAATATTCTCTAGCTCAAAAGTCCTGGTGGCTTCTCTTGACACTTAGAACCTCTCTATCTCTAGGAGTACAACTCCTCTGTACCCTCCAACTTGTTGGCATTCTACATCATTCCTACCTTAACCTCTCAGCCCATGCTGAACATTTTATCCAGAATATTGTGCTTCCAGACCTACCAATCAAAGATGGCTGCTTTTCTCACTCAGGTTTCACTTCATCCCTTTAGAGAAGCCTTCCTGACCCTCTAGCTACTCTCTCACACATTTAATACTTCTTTTGAAACCATCTAGTGCATCAATTTGTTTGCTTTCTTACAATGTTTTATTGCATTACACTGTAAGCTACATGGGCTCTTGTTTCTTTTGTTCTGCCCTGTGTGTATAGGGTAAAACCTAAAACTTAGCAGTTGTTCAATAAATATTCATGGATGAATGAATGTTCAGAATCCAAACTGTCAGCAGCATTCACTACCAATCTTTTTAGCTTTATTGGATAGCCTTGTTCCTGGTTGTTTTCTACACATCTGAGAGAATCAAAGACCCATGTAATGATGAGTTCTCCAGGCTTTTGCAAAATCAGTTCTGCTGAGCTACTTCTTGCTTCACTCATTCTCATCTCACTGAAAGACCTGTCTTTCTTCTAGCATGAAAAAGACACAGTCTCATTCTAGCATGGGATAGACACAACCTCTTGTCTGTCCTGCAGGAACCCTGATGTCCTCCCAGGAGATCTTTTATTTGATACAATCATCTTTCCTGACCTCTTTCTCCATAGAATTCCCCCATGGGCAGATTAGACTCATCTCCTTCACATCTCATCAGAAACTATGTCATTGGAAAGATAGAAATTCTCAGTTTCAATTCCATAGTTCCAATTTTTTTTATATTCTACAATTATATGTTGTGGTGAGTCGATGTAGAATTCAGATTTTTGTTTATTTTTTTGAGAGGTGTTTAATTAAAGGAAGAGATTGGGTGGCAGAATTTTTCTAAAAAGAGTTTATTGAGGACTTCCAGAAAGATGGCGAAACAGTAAGCAGCAGAAGAAACAGTTTCTCTGAGAGAAACAGTTCAAGTGCTGGAGTACAACATCATGGAGAGGATAAGAAGGAAGGAAGTAGGTTCTCTGGACCCAGGGAGAATCTAAAATATGAACTGAAGCCCACACATAGAATAAAAAGAATTTAAATGAAGAAGAAGGTGGTGGCTGGCAGTGCCTTAGCCTAGAGCCTGATTCACCCTGCCAGAAGAGCTGTTGAGCCTGGGGAAGCGCAGTCGAGGTCACAGTCATGGTCATGGTCCTGGTCAACCCCAGAGGTATCAGCAGAGAGGCACAGCAGTGGAAGAAAGTGGTGGATGCAGAGATCTGCACTGGCTGGTGGTGAGTGCAGGAGACTCCATCCCCTCCACAGGAGAGAGCAGTTGGCTGGGAACCATTCTGGAGTCCTGCAGGATAAGCCCAGGGCCAGGACTGCTGGTGGCCTCTTCCGGCAGCTCCAGGTTGTGGGTGGACCCATGGAAGTTGTTTGGACCGAGTTCCACTCTCATGCGCATTCCACACAACATTGCTTAGGTGCCTAACCAGCTTAGATCCACAGACCCTGGCTGGCTCTGCTCCTGTGCAAACTCCAGGTGCCCTTTTGGACTGGTACCCAGTTCAGTGCAGAGGCACAGGTACCCAGTGTTGGATGCCCATAGCCAGCATTGGACAGAAAAGCCAAACAGTCTCACTTTGGAGAAGCTGGGGCCAGTGCTGGAGGGGCCAGGGACCACACTCCTACATGTGTGGAAGAAATCAAGAATATGCCAAGATGAAGAGGCACAAGGCAATCTCTGGCATCCAACCCAAGCAGCACAAGTCCAGGAGAGGTAAATGCAGAGGAGATTGAGAATCATACACCTGAAACATCTGAAGTGATGTCAAGTGAAGTAAAGAAACAATTAAGAGAAATTAGAACAGAAGTTCCAACCCAGGTAAAAGAAGAAATGAAAAATATAATAAAAGAAATACTAAGCATCTCTAAAGAAGACACAGATAAAAAAATAGAGGAGCATAGGAAAATGAGGGAAACCATGAATGAGCAATGTAAGAGAGATTTAGAATGCATGAAACAGATTCAAAAAGATACTCAGAAAATTAAAAACTCCGTTGAAAGCTGCCAAAATCACCTGACAGAAACTGAAGCTAGACTTTCAAACCTTGAAGACAGGTTTGCAGCTTGTGATTGCAAAAGGAAAGATCTCTTAAAAATAACAAGGATTCAGGAAGTAACAATTCAATGGCTACTAGACAACTCAAAGAAACATAATTAAGAACTAAAAATGTGAGTGAAAAAGCAGGGGTCAAGACAAATGACATCAGGATGCTATTTACAGAAATAATTTCTGAAAACTTCCCAAGAATGGAAAAAGAAAGTGACATCCAAATAAGTGAGGCATATACAACTCCAGCCAGCCATAATCAAAACAAATCTACACCCAGACATGCAATAATCAAGATCCCAGAAATTCATCTCAAGAACACAATATTAAAAGCTGTTAGAGAAGAAACAGATCACCTATAAAGGAAAAACCATCATAATCATGGCAGATTTCTCAACACAAACCATCAAGTCAAGAAGAGAATGGAGTGAAGTATTGCAAGTCCTGAAAGAAAACAACTTCCAACCCAGATTGATGTACCCTGCAAAACTTTCTTTCAAAATTAAGGGAGAAACAAGATACTTCCATGACAAAGAACAACTCTAGGAATTTATGACCACCAAACCAACCCCACAAAGAATACTAAAGGACATTCTAGAAAAAGATAAAAAAGACCACAGTCTCAGGAACAACAGCAGAGAGGGACCATCAAGTGGGGCCAGTCCATTGAAGGGAGAGGAAAAATAAGGAGCCAATGGCAGGAAGATAGCATGGCAGAGACAATGCAGTGCAAGTGGGCCTCAAGGCACCAATAGAAAGAAACACAGGTAGAGTGGATCAGGAGACAGGATCCATCAATATGCTCTATACAAGAAATACATTTAACTAGAAAGAAAATTCATAGACTGAAAGTCAAAGGAGAGAGAACAATGCCTTAAGTGACAGGGAGCCAGAAAAAAAGTAGGGGTATCTTGCCGGTCAACTGCAGAATGGATAAGAAAGACATGGCATTTTATGTGGTGGAAACCTACTCAGCTATAAAGGAAGATAACCTCAAGGCTCTTGTAGGTGGATGGAGGCAACTTGAGATCATGCTCATGGATGAAATGGTTCAGAGTCACATGGGTGAATTTTGTGTTGTCTCTCTAGCATAACAAACTAAAGGAGTTAGTGGGATCCAAAATGCACAATACATATTGGGAAAGTCAAAGGGGAGGAATTATCTAAAAAGGGAAGGAAGTGACCACTGTTACTCTGTTATCATGATTTGAAACTCATATTGTCTTCATTGTTCTGATTAGTTTCTTTTTATCCTGATTCATTTGATTTTATTATACTTGATGACATGGACAGCTATTTTAAAGATAACAAAATATTTAATTGCAGCCATTGAGGATGTCCAATTATCTTGTTTCAAACCCCTGTACTGCTTTCACTGTTTTGTTTTGATTGATTTTACTCTATTCTGTGTTTTGTGACTGTAATATGTCTGAAGGTGTAGGCAACTATTCTGAAGACAACAAAAAGCATTATGGTAGCCACTGCTGTTTTACTAGTATCTTGAAGCTCTGCATTGCTTACATTTTTCTGCTTTGTTATGTTTTGTTTTTTATTTTTTACTGGTTTTATTTTGTTTGATTTTATTTATCCCTGATAAATATAGATTGCAGATAACAAGAGGCAATATGGTAGCCATTATTGATAGCTTTTTACACTGTTTAGAAGTCATGTACCATGTTCACTGTCTTGTAGTGATTGACTCTACTCTGTTTTATTTTGTTTGGTTGTATTCTTTTCAAAATAAAAATTTAAAAAATATATATAGAGAGAGAGAGTTTATTGAAGCCATGCTTGACATTCTGCACTGTTTTAATAGAAAAAAGATATGCGCCCTTAGTTCCTAGGATTGATATTGATATTCCCCACGTACAATCTATTTGTGTCCCATTGATAAAGTAAAATGTAGTATCAGTAAATAATCAATGCTACTTTTTGTAGTACTGCTAAGACCCTATTTCCTGTCATCACCAAGCTATATCATTTGCAACCTACTCTGAGTAACAGTAGCCAGGGACATTTAATAAGCCTTCCCATGTACTATGCACTGTGTAAAGCACATCATAGATATAGAATTACACACTCTAATTTTCCCACAACTCTTGGGGTGGGAGAATAATGCATATTTAAAATTGATGATGGTATGCTTTCCTGGAAAAATTTTCCCATATTACTCACTACTAGAAACAACTTCCATATTTTGCTAAACTTTGCAAAGCTTAAGATAAGCAGCACCTGCTACCTCTGTACATACTGCTGTTTCTTCTGTAGCCTCGCACAAGTGAACAAGAATTACCAGCTGTGTACCATTTCCTCTTTTTTAAAATATGATCTCCCTTTTTGTACACTTGGAAAAATTCAAACATTTTGTACCAACTGAACCACACACATTTTAAAAGTGTTTCTTCTTCATCTTCTGGTGTGCAGGTCTGCTTGTGAAGTTACAATGTCCTTCCAATCCAGGGTTAGGAGTAAACACTCCAAGTTAGCCTCCAGAGGAAGCATAATCACTCAAACTGTGAGTTGGAAATTATAAAATATGAGTCCCTTCTTCAGCTGAATTGATTGAACCACATTACAGAAATACTAACAAAGGCCTTTTATAGGTTTAAGTCAGTGAATCCTTTACAATGCAAAGCTATTATGTTCTTTTATTAGTCCACAAATGACCATGGTAATGGAGGCATCAATCTTATTGAAATGGTGAAAAAAAAAAACTCTAGAGCCAAAAGAATAAAAATTAAAGTTCTATCAGGTAGCAGTAACAAGGGAATTTAACAACAGCTATGATTAAAGGAAAACATACACATGCAATTATGGAAGTGAAATAATACAAATATTGAGAATTATTAGTTACAATGAAATAGGAGTTACCAACAATTGTTTATGCCATGACAGGCACTGTTCTAAGCATTTTAATGCCTAAATTCATAATAAGACACAAGAGGAGATACTATCATTAACCTCATTTTATAAATTAGGAAACTGAGACTTAAAGAGGTCAAGTGCATTGCATAATATGATACAGACAGAATCAGTGGAGCTTGGTTTTAAACCCAAGTAGTCTGAGTTCTACATATTCATATTAGTCATTTTCCTATCACTGGAACAAAATACCTGACACTAGCAATTTAAAAAATAAGTAGTTTATTTTGGCTTGTGATTTCAGAGGGTTCTGTCTGTTGTTGTCTGGCTACATGGCAGAAATAGTATGGTATGAGAGCCCTCATGGCAACCAAAAAACAGAGAATTCTGGGGAGAATACAGCCTTCCAGATTGGGCCCCCAGTGACCCACCTTTTCTAACCAGGTCCAGCTTCCTAATGGCACATTCAGCTATGAACTCATCAATGGATGAATCCACTGATCCAATCACCTTCCAAAACTCCCACCTTGGAACACATGGAACTTTCTGGAAACATTTTGTATTTAAACCATAGCTCTCAGCTATGTAGAATTGTAACATGACACACACTGCCTATGCTTCACTGTATGCAACTTCCCACAATCAGCACCTTCTCACCTGGACACATTGGTCTATACAAGTAGCTCTCTCCTGCCTCAGTCAATGTCATATGTACCCTCTAATAACACTTTAAGTGTCCCTTCTGGAAGGTCACCATTATGCCCTCTACCCTTGCCCAGCCTTCTGCCACTGGCATGATGAGATGTCCTTCTTCTGGCTTTAAACATGTGGTCTTTGCCTGAAATAAAGGAAAAAGGAGTCAGCTAGGCAATCAAGGACTGAAAACAGTGAAGAGAATACTGATATCCACAACTACTGGGGCCTTGAAAGACAAGATAGATGATAGATAGATAGATAGATGATAGATAGATAGATAGATAATAGATAGATTATATCCTGGAGGGTAGACAGGCTAAAAGACAGTGAGTTCATGCTCTGTACCCCTGCATTACATCCCAAACGGCAGGAGTAGCTGGAAGACTGTGAGACTGACCACAACCCCAAGATCCAGGACAACAGGCTGGTGCACAGATGCACACATACCTTTAGAAGGCAAAGTAATGTGGAAGCATCTGAAGCAGTAGTGAGGAGACAGCAGTTGGACTATGAGAACTTCACTGACAGAAGACCAGTCACAGCACTCACATCCAAAGAGGCCAAGATCAGCTCCATACCCAGCACATCTCTGGGATGTCACATGGACATCACCATAGAACTGTAAACACCAGAAGAAGGTAGCTTCTTGGGAAAGCTATAAAGAACCAACTACATCTGGGGAAAGGACATCTCCTTTCCTCCTTGAGAGGCCTCAGTGCTAGTGGTAGGGAATGATATATCATGGGAGGTTGATGGGCATCAACAAAGAAGACAAAATAAAAGAAAAAAAGAGAAGGTGGAGAATGGCAAGACACAGAGGCAGGGTGCAACCCCAAACCTTCAGTCCACCCAGGACAGGCACAGAACTCAATGAGAAGGATGAAGTTGGAAGTCAAACACTGGAACTTTCTGAAATGATAACAACAGAAGTAAAAAAACAAGTAGAAAAATCTATAGAGAAAATGATCTCACAGGTGCAAAAGGAAATGATGCTAAAAATCAAAGATATTAGAGAAGACACAAAAGAATAGATAAGCTTAGAAAAAGATGAAAACAAAAAATGTCCAACATAGAAGAAAAATTAAATCCATTAAACAGATCTAAACAGAGATCCAGGAGATTAAAATCTCCATTGAAAGTATATGAAACAGATTGGACAAAGGAAAGGATAAAATTTCAGATTTTAAAGACAGAATTGCACCTAGTGATCACTAAAAGGAAGATAACTCAAAAATAGCAAGAGGCCATGAGAAATCAATCCAACGGCTACAAGATGAGGCAAAGAATAACATGGGATTGATTGGGATCAATGAGAAAGCTGGAGACAGCACAAATGCCATAACAATCACAAATATATATGCACCCAGTACAGGAGCACTCAACTATATAAAATAGTTATTGGTAGACATGGAAAACTAAATGAGCAATAACAGTTGTAACAGGAGACCTCAATACCTCATTGTCAAAGAGAGACAGATCTGCTAGACAGAAAGTCATCAAAGAAATATCAGAGCTGAACCGGACCTGTGAACAAATGGAATTAATAGGAAGAAGCCATGCCCCAAGGCCATGTACCAGTGGTCCAGAGAGATCCAACAAGCCCAGCACAGGTTTCCTTAGATAATGCACACTCCTGGCTTTTTCAAACTTCTGGGTTCTCCACTCTGCCTTTGACTTCACACTTATAGTTTCACATACTGCCCTCTCAGGGTCACACTACCTGATCCCCCAGGCTCTCTGAATCAGGGTGGAAACCTTTTTAACCTCAGAACTCATGTATTCTCCATGTGCCTAAAACCAGAGCCCTTTGATGCTGCCAAGGTCTGCTGCCAGCTAGAGCAGTAGCCAGACTTTCTTCTGTCTTGGCCATAGGGGTCTAGTGCCTGGATTTCTGGGCACTCTGAACCTGATTATGAGGAACAGATTCTTCATGACACCACCATTTTGGAACCTCATGTGGCCTCTGCCACCATTCTGGAACCTGGTGTGGTTGCCACCATTTTGGAACCTTGTGTGGCCTCCATCACCATCCTGGGACATAGCACTCTGCAGCTTTCTCCCCTGAGCAAAGTCTTTCATTTTTGAAGTTTTGAGGCTGCAAAGGGTAGTGACCTACTGCTTCCTGGGATGCCCCCAGGACATCTTTTTTATTTCTCTGTTCCTTCTCAGCAATCGAGGTCTCAGCTCTATCTTAATAGTCTACAGCTTTCTAGTCAAACTCAAAACATTTTGAGTCATTCTGCTGGGCTCTTTGCTCTTGATTCACAACATAAACCTGGCTGAAAGCCCCCAACAATAGCCATGCCATGGCCTCAACATTTGACTGCCTTGAAGTTTCTTGGGTCAGATTAATCAGTCTGCTGCCCTTCATCTCAGTCTCAGGAAAAGTCTCTAGACAAGAGCAAAATGCAGACAAAGTTTCTGCCAAGCCATAACACACATTGTGCGGAGTTCAACAACCAGTGCAGTCCTTCTTCCCAGCAGAAACTTCCTGAGCCTCTTCTTTACTGGTAGGCTTTCTATCAGCCTTCTGGTCTCCTGAACCCTGACTAGAATCTCCCCAACAGAATAGCCTAAGCTGTTCCAGCTCTATGAGTACAGGTGACATCTTCAAACCTTTCCAAACTCTTCCCACAAGCCATTCTCAAAAGCTCTTGAACCATATGTTCAGGTACAGTCACAGCAATGACCCAACTCTCAGTACCAAATTCTGTCTTAGTTACTTTTCTCTCATTGCTGAGACAAAATACCTGCTGCCCAAAGTGAAGGAAAGAGAGGTTTATTTCTTATACTTCTTGGAGATTTCAGTCCAGACTCAGATGGTTCCAAGGCAGGGTGGTGTGGCTGAGGGGCAGCCATTTATGGCAACCCACAAGCAGCAAGATCAAAAAGGGCAAAAGAGGAGTGGGGAGCACAACTCCTTCCCTCCCTTATATTGTGTGCTGGCTCTGCCCCCTGTCCCCTGGTGGGTGCAGCACTCACACTGCTAATCCCAGTGCTAGACAATGAACCAATCACAATGCTAGATTCAGCCACTTCCATGGCTGCATGAGGCTTGGGGGGCCACCTAGACACAAACCATAACAGATAACAACTGAAGTAGAGAAGTAACTTAGTTCTTGAATTGTTTTACTGATTTTACATTCCTATGTCTGATGGTCTGGACAGCTATTTTGAAGATAAAGAGGCATTATGGCAGCCATTGTTAATTTCCTATTATCTTATTTTGAAGTCCTATATCATTTTCATTGTTTTGTTTGGTTTGGTCCTATTCTGTTTTATTTTGTTTGATTTTATTAAGTCTGATGATCTGGGCAGTTATTTTGAAGATAAGATATATTATGGTAGCCATTGTTGATTTCTTATTATCTTGCTTTGAAATTCTGTATTGCTTTCATCATTTTGATTTGATTGGCTTCATTATGTTTTATTTTGTTTGTTTTTATTCTCTTTAAAACTAACAATAAATAAAATTGTTAAAAAGATAGATACACACATATATACATAGAAGATAGATAGATCAGAGATACACAGATGATAGATGGGTGATAGATGAATAGTTAGAAGATAGATAATAGATGATAGATGAGTAGTTAGAAGATACATATGTAGATAGAAGATAGATAAATAGATGATAGATAGATAATAGATAGATAATAAAGAGATAGAAGATAGATAATAGAGAGATAGATAATAGATAGATAGTCTGCATTCAACCAACCATGGTTAAATACCTTTGTTTTTTGACTGCTGCCAGATAATATCAATATTCTTTTTTTGTTTTACAAGTGCATGGGGCTGAAACTACAGAGATAAATATCTATTGTTTATTTATTAGACCTTTTGACAGTCTATGATTTTTCACTTTTTCAGGCACAATTTAATCACAAAAAAAAAATCAAAGTAAGTTAAATGATTAATTTTTATTATTCCTGGTGTAAAAGAAAGCAGCTATATTGAGGTCACAATAATAAATAGCTTCCCCACGTTTTGCTTTTCTTGGCAGGCTTGTGAAATATTTATTGCATTTTTTCCCCCAAAGCCTGAAACTATCTCTCCCCTCCAGAGAATATTATTGTATGACCCAACACATGCACCACCCCTGCATCTCTCTGCTATGCTTCCATCTACAGCCCTGGATTGACCCTGTCTTTCAACGCTGCCTTTCAGTTAACTTCTTCTGACAATGTATGTTGCCTTTTGTTTTAAGCTGCTACACTCCATATGGTTCCTCTTTCTTTGATGTGGCCCAGAACATAGTACAAATCATAGAACATAAGGTCTATGATGAAATAACTCACCACAGAATCTCTGCACTATTCTATGCAAGGCATAACTTAGCACAAGGCTAATGAAAAACCTGGACACAAGGGAGACAAAAAAGTGTCCATCTGGGTATCTCCTCTAAACATAAGAGAAATTTTGTGTTAGAACCAAACAACTACTTTGTATGAACAAGGACAAAATTTAAAATGATTAGCCATTACAGCCAAAATCAATGACCAAAGCCAAACAAGATCACTACTGATAATCAGTAGGTCTGAGTTGGGATTCCACTTTGAGATTCAACAGTAAATTGATCAAGCATATATTTTTAAAAAAAATCCCAGAACTAAAAGCAAACCAAACTAGCAAAAGTTGTATAGTTTTTTTTCACTCATTCCCCATCCAAAGTACAAGGACAGTTTAGCAGCTTCCAGGGAAACTATCTGTCTGGATTAAAGGAAAAAAGAAGAGAATAAAAATTGTTTCACTCTCTTTGTGATGGATGTTATAAAATATTGAAAATGAAAGGAATTATCAATTGAATATTGCAAATTCTTTTAGGATTTATATGCTTCATTTTGCATAGAAGTGAAAAAAGAGAAAAAAAGGGGAAGAGAGACTAGACTACAGGCTTTCCAGAGATGTTGTTCAATTTAGGTTATGTAACTGAATTCAGAATAACCTCAAACAAGAGTTCTAACCTCTACAACCAACCTTGTTCAGCAGTTAGGCAAGTCTAATTAAGACCATCCACCTTTCCTACCTAAAAAGCACAGTTCATGTTAATTAAGAGACATTCGTATAGTCTGTGTTCCACACACATAAGAGTGAGAGGATATTTGATGGTTGTTAGCAATTATCTGTTAAGTTATTTAAGTTGTCCCAAGAACCAATGCAGGCACGTCTGTTCCTGGGAGACCTTTTACACCATCTTGTTGACCACATGTTTCTTATTTTCAAAGGAAAGCTTCACTGTTTAACACCCCCTCGCCCAGTCTTGTTTGTCTATTTCTTGTTCTCTTTGGAGACTGCCACTATCATTATCTTTGCTGGTTGCCTTTATCCTAATCTACTAAAGACCAAAAAAATCAACTAGTGAAATTTGATGCAACTTCCTCTACGCAAGCCCCAGCACATGTTATCTCTTGTTCCCCTTGCTAAACCTATTTTCTAGTCATATTTCATTAGCAAACGAAAGAATTAATGCCCGTATTCCCTGATGTTCTCTATTAATCATATGCAACAGATGAGCATAGATGCATTTATTTTGGATAGTTGTAAAGCACACTTGAAGACTGATACTCAAAAAGTGCCTTATGTTGTTTTATGCTTTAATGGCTGCATGCAAAACTAAAGACGCTAAAAAGATAGCGTATGCTAATGAAATAAGTGTTGAAGATATTTCATTGGCTAGACATCTTTAACACTCCTGTCTGACACTTGCTTTGTTTTCCCTCAAGAATTTGTGATGAGTGATCTCACTATGACTTTCAGATATGCTACTTTCTCTGATTTTTTTGGATAGTTCATAAAGCCTTGTTTCTTTTGAAAATTAGGCTATAACTTGATCTTTGAATCAGAGCAGGTTATCGAGTATCTAATTCACAATGTGTCAAAAATATATAAATATGTTGAAAGGGAAAGGAGGAGAAAGAGAAATCAACTGCCCCAAATACTACTTTACATAGTGAGATCTTGTCTCAAAAAAAACTAAACCTAAATAAAAGAGAAAATAGCACAGAACTTTCATTTAAAGTTTTATTAACTGATATTTAGATTAGGTTAACTGTATTCATAGTATGTCGACTTAAAAAGTAAGTTTAAGGGAGCTTATAAAAAGTTACTGAAAATTATTTTGAACCATTTACTGGATTTATTCTGCCATCTAATTGTCTGCTACACAAATAAAGTAAATTTACTTTTCAGAGTTTAATTATGGATTTGGCTATTTCATATCAGGTATGGGTATAAATCTGTGAAAAGATGTAGTCTTTATCTAAACTGTTTATGTGTGGTCCATGTGCAATAGAACCACCTGAACATTTTCAGAATCTTAAATAAGAACTATAAAGGAAGGATGGTTGAGTCTTTGGTAATCTGCCTCTGAGTTTTAGTCAGAAATGGTCCATGGATAATAATATTTAGAAAAACAAAAAAAGAAAACAACCTGAAGATGCTACACAACTAGAACACAAATGTACTGGCTCACAGGTATAGCCAAGGTCAGAGCAAGCAGGTCCATACAAGAAAGAAATTGTGAGCACGGACCAGGGAAAGCAATGAAAGTCTAAGCAGTGGGTTTACAGGATTTTGTCAGAGTTCCACTTTAGAAAGATCATTCTGTTCACAATATAAAAGATGTACATGGGGGACTCTCCTTTAGACACATCCAAACATACAGGCTTTTATTGACTCTTTCCGAAACACCATAAAATGATCAATGTAATAAACATAGTATAAAACCAAAAGACAATAAAAGAGGAAATACAGCAAGGAAACTGAATAGCATGTTTGAAGGATGGCATGTCAATAAAAAAGCATTTAGTAAGTGCAGAGAAAACTCAAATCTAAGTGCCTATAAAGAAGGATGTGAGTGAGTTTGATTTCCTTAGAGAACCTCACACTTGGGAAATAAAACTTCAAGTGTCTGAGATGGTGGGGAAAACGGTGTGGCTTACAATAACACATCTGATTGAAAGCCTTTAGGAGAATCCATCAGACCCCAGTTCTCACTAGCTCATACAACTAGGCACCTCTGTTCACAACCTAGAAGAAAACCAGATGTTTATTCTGTGGGGAAATAAAAGTGGAAAAGCACAAAAATCAACAGCATGTGATTTAGGAAAAGGTGGAGTAGAAAACAAGAGGAGTAGTAAAATTCTACATCTTAGTTGTGAGAACTCTCAAGTTTGGCTCGTATAATTCTGGGAAAAAAGACCTTTCTTTAGAAAAATTGACTAGAGTAGGGAAAAAATAGACATTGGCAGTTATGATCTCCCAATTAACTGGTCAAGTCCCCTGTAATTATCCTACTATAAGATAAATGATAACAACTATAACAATAATAAGCATCCTTCCCCACAACACACACGCACACAAAATAGAACTTCTACCTGGCCTTACTACCACAGTTTTAAATATGAACAGATAGGCAAACCAGACATTTAGTTACATAAAAGAGGACTCTAACATAAAAGGCAAAATGACAAAGGGGAGAAGAAAAAGGAACTGAGGAAAAAAGGAATGGAGGAATTATAAAAAATTTCAAAGTAGCATTCTATAATTTATATCATCAGAAAGATAAAATGTTAACATACATGAAATAAGAATGAGGGTGCTGGGGATTTAGCTCAGTGGTGCAGCTCCTGCCTGGCAAGCATGAGAACCTGAGGTCGATTCCAGGTACCAAATAAATAAATAAATAAATAAATGGGAGATTGGAAAAATAAGAGAATATAAGAAAAAGCCTGAGGGAAAATTAAAAAAAAGATGAAGGTAAAGCTGGAAAACTCCCCCAAGAGAGAAACAGAATGATAGAAAAGGGGAAAACAGAAAGGAAAAGATATGAAAGTAAGAGGATACATTTAGAATTTTGATGAGATGAGCACCATACAAAACAGAGGGATAGAAATTAGAGATGTAATATAGAACTTTTCCTGGAACAAAACTGAATATCTAACTTTAAAAATGATAGAAATTCTCAATAAAACAGTCACACTATCGTAAATTTCAAAATGTCAGTGATAAAGAGAAATAAAAGGGTGAGATAACATACTGACTCAAAAAAGAAAACTTGAAAATCAAATATCTTGTACAACACTTGCATCTAGGATGTATAAAGTACTTTCAACATTCACAAATAAGAAAACAAAAATCTAAAAAAATGGATAAAAAGTCTAGAGACATCTTTGCCAAACACGTACAAACGATAAACAAGCACATGAAGATGTGCTCAGTGTCATTAATTATTAAGGAAAAGGCAATATAAAACCACACTGCATTGCCTCTACAGATAAAATATCTAAAATTAAAATGGCTTTGCATACGAAGTATTGGAAATAATATGTTGCTGTTCAATTGTTCAAGATTGAAGTTTTGTGAAAGGTTTAAGATATAGCCACACATGACCTAGTTATTTCTTTGCTAGGTATTTACCAAGAGAAATGAACATATGTTCCTCAATGTTGATGGCAGCTTTTTTGTAACAAGAAAAAGATAGAAAATAACTCTATTGTCCATCAACAGATAAAAGAATAATCGAACTGTGACATATTCAAACAATAGAACACAACTCAACAGTAAAAGGAATGAGCTCCTGGTACGTACATAACCTGAAAGAATTGCACCATAATTAGGGGTGTGAACAGACTCATCACAAACATATAGCATATGGTTATACTTACATAAACTCCTAGAAGGTGCAAAATAACCTATACAGACAGAAAAACAGATTAATGATTGCCTGCAGATTGATAAGATGGACATAAGTGAAGGGAAGAATTATAAACAAGCTGGAGAAAACGTATGTGAATAATATATGTGTACTTTTTGGTTGTGATGAGTTACATCTGCATATACATGTTGTAGCTTGTATGCTTTGAACCTGTGCAATTTGTTGTATGTCAGTTTACCTAAAAGTTTTTTAAAACTTAAAAATACAGAAAGAAAATTTGTCTAGAAAAAATTTAATTAAGGAAGGTTAAATATCCAAGTGGGGAGATGAGGAAGATGTAGCATAATCCAAAGATAATATGGACCAGTACTAATGTTAAAAACTAGATAGATTTTAAAACACATTTATTGAATCTGAGTAGTCAGGATTCAGTAAATATTTGAGAGTGGGGATAGGATACAGGTAGGTGATGTCAAAAGATTAGTAAAGATCTCAGCTTTGAAGCCTGAATTACAAATTGATTGGAACTCTACTGAGGGGAAGATTAGGTAGAAGAATACTATGAGTTTAGTTTCCAATATATAAAGTTTGAAAAAGAAACAGAAATCTCAAAAGTAGTGGGGTAATGGATCTGAGACACAGAATAGTGAAACTGGAAATCCCCAACAAATGGAGGATGACTGATGCAGATTTTAACTGGTTGTGTCATCTAAGAGTTAAACTAAGATTTAAAGACTCAGACTCAAATCCTGGGGAAAATTAATATTTTATGATTGGACAAGTCAGGGGTATTCACAACATAGACAAATAGAAATGTATTGTATTAATGTAACCTCCAAAAACATCTTAGTTACTTTATCTCTTTACTGAGACAAAATATCTGACACTCAAAGGTAAAGGAGGAAAGTTTTATTTGGCTCACAGTGTGTAGAGGTTTCAGTCCACAGTTGGGTGGCTCCAAGGCAGAGTGCCATGGCAGAGGGGCATTGCAGAGGAGAAACAGTTCACAGTGGCCAGAGACAGCAAAGGAGCAGAGTAACAAAGAAGCAAGCAGCAAGCAACAGGCAACAAGCAGAAACCCCCTGTCCCTTGTATCTTATCCAGGCTACCCACCCTTAGGGCACAGGATTCTTAATTCTAGCATTGCACCATGAATCAACCCCCAAATCACATTCTTGATCCCAGAATCACATACCTTAGATACAGCCACCTCTAAAAAGCCCTACCTCTGACCACAGGAGGCTTTGAGGGAACATCTAGATATTAGCCATATCAATCTACTTGGGGGGGGGAAGAAACATGTGTGCTTGGATATTATGATTCAACAGTCAAAGAACTTTCACATCAGTCAAAACCTCAAAGTCAACAACAGTTCATTGTGAACTGGCAGACATCTTGCTCTGGTTTTCAATCGCAAGAACTCTATGTGGGCATTCAGGTATGCAGACAACTAACACCCACCATAATACCTGCTTTAGAGGAACTCTGCAGTAAAAGGCTCTTACTCCAGACTTTGCACCAATTATAGCGACTTCAATCATGGCTAAGGGGGAGAATTGACTGAATTCCTCATGGTATTTTTGACCCTGTAAATCTGAAATGAGACAGTTTTTCAACCACACTGCTGCTAACTTTTAACCTGTCCACACCTGGCCCAATATTTTAATGTACTTGGAGTTATTAACAACAGTTTTGACAAGTACCAATATAATGACTAGAAATTGTTCATGATTCTTGAAATGGAAAAAACGTCATGTGACAGACACATAAATGTGCTATTTTGTTTTCACAAGTGATATTTCTATAGGTCATTTTCTATAAATACTCAGGGGCACTTTATAATTATGACTTCATACATAAAACTAGATATTAAATCTAGTAAATGCAAATAAATGATTAACAATCCATTATTTACTAACTACCAAAAGCAGTCATAAAGCTCAGACATTTTACTCTTAGGAAACTCCTAATCAGATTCCATTAACTCCTATTTTAGATGTGTCCAACCAACTTGGTTTACTAGTTTACTTCCCAACAGTAAGTTATAAGTAATAAGCTTGATGTAGACAGGACTTCATTTTGAGACAAGTACACTGATGGCAGCAAATTATGGTGAAATTAAAGAGAAACATGAAAAGAGTAGGAAGAAAAAAATAACTTTCAAAAGCAGAGATCAGAACTCCAAGAGTATGAGAAGGAGCTAAAGATGGCGGAACAGTAAGCAGCAGAGTAAACAGTCTCTCTGAGAGAAACAGTTCAGATGCTAGAATATCACATCATAGAGAGGACAAGAAGGAAGTAAGTGGGTCCCCTGGACCAAGAAAGAATCTAAAATATGAATTGAAGCCCACAAAGAGAAAAAAAAAAGAATTTAAACAAAGAAGAAGGTGGTAGCTGGCAGTGCCTCAGCCTGGAGCCGGATCTACTCTGGCAGAAGACCAGCTGAGCCTGGAGATGTGCAGTCGTGGTTGTGGTCATGGTCACAGCTGCAGTCAACCCCAGAGGTCTCTGCAGAGAGGCACAGGAGTGAAGGAGAGTGGCGGACTCGGAGATCTGCGCTGGCTGTTGCTGAGTGCTTGGAATTCCACCACCACAACCACCCCCGCACCCCAAGGGAGAGAGTGATTGGCCGGGATCCATCTTGGAGTTGGGCAGGTTACATCACCAGGGGCCAAGCCTGCTAACCACTTCTGGCATCAGCGCCAGGTTGTGGGCGGACCCGCGGAAGCTGATTGATTGAAGATCTGTTCCCGTGCCCATTTCAGCCAGTATTGCGTAGGTTCCTAAACAGCTTAGATTCGCAGGGCCTGACCAGGTCTGCTCCACGGCAAGCCCCGGGTAGCTTGCTGCCTAGCTCAGTACAGAGACACAGGCACCCAACATCAGATATACATAGCCAGCACTGGCCAGAAAACACAAACAATCTAGCTTCGGAGAAGTTGTGGCCAGTGCTGGGGTGCCTGGGACCACACTACTCTAGGGTGGAAGAAATCAAGAATATGCCAAGACAAAGAGGGAGAGGGCAATCTCTGGCGTCCAACACAAGCAGCGCAATTCCACAAGAGGAAAACATGGAGATCAAGAATTGCATACCTGAAATGTCTAAAGTGAGGTCAACTGAAGTGAAGAAACAACTTCAGGAAGCTATAAGAGAAATTAGAACAGAAATTCTATCCCAGGTAAAACAAGAAATGAAAACCATAATAAAAGAAATACTAAGCATCTCTAAAGAAGACACAGATAAAAAAATAGAGGAGCATAGGAAAATGTGAGAAACCATGAATGAACAGCGTCAGAGAGATTTAGAATGCATGAAACAGATTCAAAGAGATATCCAGAATATTAAACATTCATTCGAAAGCTGGCAAGTCGACCTGAGGGAAACTAAAGAAAGACTTTCAAAGCTTGAAGACAGGGTTGCAGCCTATGACTGTGAAAGGAAAGATCTCTTAAAAGTAACAAGGTCTCAGGAAGTAATGATTCAACAGCTGGGGGACAACTCAAAGATGCATAATTTAAGAATTAAATATGTGAGTGGGCCTTGCCGAGTGGCTTGGGACTTCGCCAAGGGACTGGTAGGAGTTTGTGTACATCCCCTATTGGCCACAGACCTTGGGGGCATCCCTGGGGCCCTGCTTACCTGTGCCCAGCCCACTCACTGGGAGAAGCATGGCGGAGGCTGCTCTGGACTGTCTAGGGCGTGCACAGCCAACCCCACCTAGCTGTGCACCTTGGGAAAGGGCGACCAGACCCATAGAAATCGGTGCCCAGCCCCTGTTGGCCACAGACATTTGGGGCGTCCCTGGGGTCCTCCCAGCACCCCGCCTGTGTGCCCAGGGCGGCTCAGCAGTGGCTGCTCTGAGCCTAGCTTGAGTTGGGGGTGTGACCAGTGAATTCCACCTGGCCCTTCAGCTTGGGACTTTGCCAGGAGCCTGGTGGGGGTTTCTGTTTGTGTCTCTCCCCCATTGGCATGGGCCATTCAGGACATCTCTGGGGTCCTTCCTAGGCCCCATGCATTCACCCAGAGCAGCCTGGCAACTGCTTCTCTGGGCCTCACTTAGCTTGGGGGTGCATACAGCGAATTCCACATGGCTGTGCAGCTTGGGACCTTACCAACAGACAGGTAGGAGTCTGCACCCCTCCCCATTGACCCGGGAAATTCAGAGCTTCCCTGGCATCCTGCCTGGGCTCCATGCAGACACCACCGAGCATCAAAACAGCCAGAGTGATAGTCTTGGTTGGAGCTGAAGATGTGCATTGCAAGTAGCACCTAGCCTTGGCACCTCAACTGTGCACATAGGATTCACCTCCCACAGTGGAATACAGGAAAATGACAAAACGAAAGAGCAAAATGCAATCTTGCACCTCTAGTCCTTCCAAAACAAGCCAAAGAGACACGGACACAGAAGAAAACATGAGCCACACACCTGAAACTTCTGAATGATAGCAAATGAAGTAAAGAAACAACTCTATGAGACTTTAAAGGAACTGAGGATGGAAATGATTTTCCAGGTAAAAAAAGAGATGATGAATGTAATGAAAGAGATGCTGAGCACATCTAAAGAAGACATAGTTGGAAAAAGAGAGGTACACTGCAAAAGGATGGAAACCTTGAATGAAGAATACAGGAAAGAATTAGAATGCATGAAACAGATTCAAAGAGATATCCAGGAAATCAAGAAGGCCATCGAAAACTGGCAAAGCCGCCTCAATGAATGTGAAAATAGAATTTCAGAACTCGAAGACATGATGGTATCTAGTGAAGAAGAAAGGAAACATCTTTTAAAAATAACAAGGAATCAGGAATTAGCAATTCAGAAGTTGCAAGATGACACAAAGAAAAACAATATAAGCCTGATAGGTGTAAAAGAAAAAGAAGGAGAAAACACAAATGATATAAAATCACTATTTAAAGAAGTCATGGCTCAAAATTTCCCAAACATGGGAACGGAAACTGACATACAGATAAGCAAAGCATATAGAACTCCAGCTAGCCATAACCAAAATAAATCAACACCCAGATATATAATTATCAGCATTCCATAAATTCAACATAAGAACAGATTATTAAAAGCTGTGAGAGAAAAGAAGTAAATCACCTATAAAGGAAAGCCCATCAAAAACACAGCAGACTTCTCAACACAAACAATGAAGTCAAGAAGAGCATGGAGTGAAGTATTTCAACTTCTAAAGGAAAACAACTTCCAACCCAGACTGATGTACCCTGCAAAACTATCCTTCAAAATTGATGGAGGAAAAAGATACTTCGATGACAAAGAGCAGCTGAAGAACTTCATGACCACCAAACCAACCCTGCAAAGAATACTGAAAGATACTCTAGATAAACATGAAAATAGCTAAAATGTCAAAAACATCAACAGAAGAAGAACGCCAAGCAGGGCAAACAATTAAGCAGAGGAAAAAGGTAAAGAAACCACTGCAGAAAGATAACATGACTAAAACAAGCCAATAGATATCAGTTATAACCATTAATGTAAATGGCCTCAATTCACCAATCAAAAGGAACAGACTGGCAGAATGGATCAAGAAACAACATCCTACCATATGCTGTCTACAAGAAACACATCCAACCCAAAAGGAAACTCATAGACTGAAAGTCAAAGGATGGAAAACAATAATCCATGCAACAGGAACCCAGAAAAAAGCAGGGGTAGCTATTCTGTTCGCAGATGATGTAAACTTCAAACAAATAATGGTCAAAAGAGATAAAGAAGGTCACTACATACTGGTTAGGGGAAAACTTCAAGAGGAAGAAATAACAATCTTAAA